>JAPFBE010000068.1:0-250533 GCA_034336665.1 Luscinia megarhynchos | reverse complement strand
GGGACATTGGGGACATTGACCCCTGCCGCGTCAAGAGGGTGCTGATCAAGGCTCCACTGCAACCGGAGGTGACAATGGGGACACTGGGGACATTGGGGACACACCCTGGGACATACAGGGGACAACACACCCTGCCGCGCAGCGGGTGCTGACAGCACTGCAAACACGAGGTGACAGTGGGACACTTGGGGACGACCCCTCAGTGACCTCAGTGACCCTCAGTGACCCCTCTGCTTGCCCACAGCAGCAGCCTAGGTAGTAACCTCTGAGTGCAAGCCCTGGGCAACCCTGAGTAGCCTTCCCCACTTTCCCAGGACAGCCGGTCCGGGGTGGCCACCCTCAGTGACCCCTCTTAACCTCTTGTAACCCCTACAGGTGGCCTCTGGGTAACCCACCCATTAACCCTTGAAACTCCAGAGGTAGCTCCCCGAACCACCCCAGGACAGTCCTGGGGGTGTCCCACCCCTCCGGCCCTCGGCCCCCTCTTAACCCCTTGTAACCCATGAGGCAATCCACGAGGCGCCCCTGGGTAACGAGTAGCCAACCCCTGGTAGCTCCTGGCCACTCCCAGGACAGTCCTGGGGGTGTCCCCGCCCTGCTGAGCCCTGCTGACTCCTTTTGGCACCCTGAGTGACTCATGAGTAACCCATGGTAACCACGAGTAGCCCCTGGGCAGCTCCCAGACCTTACCCCAGGATGGGCCTGGGGGTGTCCCGCCCGCTGACTCCTCAGGTGACTCTGGTGACCTCTCAGTGACCCCTCACCAACCCCAGCAGCCCTAGGCAACCTCTGAGTAGCAGCTGAGTAACCTCTGGTAACCCCTGAGTAGCCCCTAGTGAAAACCCCAGACCCCTCAGGACGGTCTGGGGGGTGTCCCCACCCATGACCCCTCAGTGACCCCTCAGGCGACCCCTCAGTGACCCACCTCAGTGACCCCTCTTAGCCTTGTAACCCATGAGGTACCACTGGGCAACCCTGAGTAGCTCCCTGGCCACCCCAGGGTGGGTCCTGGGGGGCGCTCCCACATCCCAGCTGACCCACCTCGGTGACCCCTCGGTGAGCCCCAGTGACCCGCGGTGGCGCTCCCGAGCCGCCTGATCCTGCTCATTGGCTGCTTTCTGTCGGAGGCAGCGTGGCCGCGCGCATTACCCGCATGGCGCCTTATCCGCCCAGCATGCTCTGCGCGTCAGCGACCGCCCAGCGTGGAATGGCTGGCCGCCCCAGATGACCCCAAAATCGGCCCCAAATCGGCCCAAAATGGGGCCCAAATCTGAAAATCACCAAAGAGATCCGTTAAAATCTGCCCCAAATCTGCTTTAAATCATTTAAAATCTGCCCAGAATCGGCCCCAAATCTGCAAAAAATCTGCACAAAATTGGCCCAAATCCTAAGTAAAAGAATCGCCCAAAATCAGCCCAAAAATCCGCAGCCCCAAATCTGCACAAAATCTGACTTAAATCTGCCCCAAAATCTGCCTCAGTCTGCCCCAAAATCTGCCGTGCAAAATCTGCCCAAATCTCCCAAAATCATTGCAGAATCCATTTGAATCTGACCCATACATGCTGCCCCAAAATCTGCATAAAATCTGCCCCAAATCTGCCTAAATCCGTGGCTCCAAATCTGCTCAAAATCTGCCTCAAAATCATTTAAAATCTGCCCCAGAGTGATCTGCTTTAAAATGTGTCCAAGGAAAATCCGCCCCAAGGTTTGCCACAAAATCTTACCTTTTAAAATCTGCACCGGGAGAAATGCACTTAAAATCTGCCCCAAAATCTGCCCCAAATCTGCTAGAATCCTTTAAAATCTGCTGAAATCTGCACAAAATCTACTTTTGAAGAATCGCGCCCCAAATCTGCCCCAAAGAATGCCTCAAAATCTGCACAAAATCTGCCTCAAATCTGCTTTGAAATCTTGAATCTGCCCCGATCTGCTACAAATCTCCCCCAAAATCAGCCCAGAATCAGCCCAAATCCTGACCCATGTCTGCTTGCAAAATCGCTCCAAATCTGCTCAAAATCTGCCTCAAAATCGGCCCCAAAATCTGCCCCAAATCTGCTGATTATGTCCAAAATCCGCCCCAAGGGTGTGCTTTAAAATCTGCCCCAAAATCTGCCCAAAATCTGCCTCCAAGATCCGCTTCGGCTCCCAAATCTGACTAAGATCTGCACCTCCAAATCTGATAGAATAAAGGGTGTGCCCCAAGATCTGCTTGCCAAAATCTGCCCTAAATCAGCCCTAAGTCCTTTAAATCTGCTCAAAATCTGCCTCAAAATCT
Organism: Luscinia megarhynchos; assembly: GCA_034336665.1. Taxonomy (NCBI): domain Eukaryota; kingdom Metazoa; phylum Chordata; class Aves; order Passeriformes; family Muscicapidae; genus Luscinia; species Luscinia megarhynchos. The sequence continues at coordinate 248,258 of JAPFBE010000068.1, read as the reverse complement.
CGATACAAAATCCACCCCAAATCTGCCCAAAATCTGCCCAAATCTGCCCCAATTCGCCCCCAGATTTTGCCCCAAATCCACCCTAAAATCAGCCCCCAGGACCCTCAAAGATCCACCCCAAAATCAGCCTCAGATTGATCCCAAAATTAAGCCCCAAATCCACAAGTTTGCCCCAAAATCAGCCCCAGGACCCCCAAAATTCTCCCCAAAATCCTCAAATCCGATTTTTCCCCTCTGTCCCCTGTCCGTCCCAGAGTGACCCCAGTGACCCTGAGTGACCCTTGTGGTGACCCTGGGTGACCTCCCTGACCTTGGTGACCCCTGGGTGACCCCTGACCCCTGGGTGACCCTTGAGTGGCCCTGACCCGATTGACCCTGGGTGACCCCCTGACCCCTGGGTGACCCCCTGTGGCTGCATCCCCAGGGGCTCGGGGTCCCTGTCCCTGCAGCTTGGGACCCTGCAGGGCATCGTGTCCTGGGGGGCTGGGAGGCTGAAACCCCTAGGGAGCTAGGAGTGACCCTTGGTGACCCCAGTGACCCCTGAGTGACCCCTGGGTGACCCCCCTGACCCCTGAGTGACCGGTGACCCCTGAGTGACCCCAGTGACCCCTGAATGACCCCTGACCCTTGTGGCCCCCAGGGGTGACCGGGGTCCCCTTGGGACCCTCAGGACGCTCGTGTCCCTGGGGGCTCCAAATTGACCCCTGAAGATGACCCCAGTGACCCCCTGACCCCTGGTGACCCTAGGTGTTGACCCCAGTGACCCTGAGTGACCCCTGACCCCCTGTCCACAGGGGTGACTCCGGGGTCCCCTCTGTTCTGTGGGACCCTCCAGAGCATGTGTCCCTGGGGGCTCCAGGTATTTCAGGTGACCCCCTGACCCCTGGTGACCCCTGGTGACCCCTGAATGACCCCTGACCCCTTGTGTTCCCCCAGGGTGACTCGGGGTCCCCTCTTTCATTCTTGGGACCCTGCAGGGGCATCGTGTCCTGGGGGCTCCAGACCTGCGTAGCCCTGCCGGACACCCGGGGGTGTACACCAAAGTGTGTCGGGTTAGTGCCCTGGATCCAGGACACCATGGACAGCTTAGGGACATTAGGGGACACCTTACCCAGGGGACACCTTAAGAACTGCAAAGGACAACCTGAGATCATAGGGGACACCTTGGGAACCTGTAAGGACACCTTGGGGACACAGGGATGGGGACACTGGGGTCACAACAGGAGTCACACACCAAAGTGTGTCGGTTCGATGCCGGATCCAGAGTTTCATGGACAGCAACTAGAGGGACATTGGGGACACTATAGGGACACCTTGGGGACACCTTGGGAACACCTTGGGAACATGGGGTTTCAATTAAGGGACTGCTGGGTACACCTTGAGAGACATTGTGGGGACACCTTGAGACACCTTGGGGACACATTAGGGACACTTGGGACACAGGACACCATAGGTACAGGGGACACCTATGAGGGACACATTAGGGACACCTTGGGGACATTTAGGACACCTTAGGGACACCTTGGGACATGGGGACAGCTTGGGGACACCGTGGGGACACAGGGATGGGGACATTGGAAAAGGATGACACGAGGACACCGTGGGGACATTGTGGAGACACATTGGGACATTGGGACACCTTGGGGACTGAGGGACACACCTTGCCCCAGGGGACATTAGGGACACCTTGGGGACATTGTGCAGGGGACACCTTGAGGACACGTGTGGACACCTAAGGGGACACCTTGGGGACATTGTGTGGGGACATGGGGACACCTTGGGAACATTACAGGGGACACATTAGGGGACACCCAGCAGGGACATGGAGACTTTGGGGACACCTTGCAGGAACATTTGGGACACCTTGGGGTACAGGGACACCGTGAGGGGACAGTGAGATCATGGGGACAAATGCAGGGACACCTTGGGACACCTTAGGGGACACCTTAGGGACGTGTGGGGACTTTAGCAAAGGACACAGAAGGAGGGGACATTGGGGACACCTTTGGGACACATAGCAGGCACACCTTGGGGGACAGCCTGAGATCTATCCGGAACACCCTAGGAGGGACACCTTGGGGACACAGTGGGGACATTAGGGACCTGCCAGGGACACATTGGGGACATTGGGGACACCCGAGGGGGACAGCCTCCAGAGGGAGGACACAGAAGCCCGAGGAGACCCCAGCAGGGGGTGGGGAGGTGGTGGCCAGTTGCCACCAAGGTGCCACAATGCAAAGGTGCCACCAAGAGCCACATTTGCTTGAGCATTTGGGCCACCAAGGTGCCACTAAAAGGTGCCACCAAGGGCCACCAAGGTGCCACCAAAAAGGTGCCACCAGGCGTGTGGAGGGAGCCTTGTGATGTGGGAGTCGGTGACAATAAACAACAAACCCGGGGAACCCAGCCTTGACTCTGGTGTCCCCTCCCCCGATGTCCTCCCCAATGTCCCCAAAGGGTCCCCGGTGGGAGGGAGGCTATTCTGGCAGTGACCACGGAAGATTTTCCCAGAATTCCGTTTGTGGTAACACTGCCCGGAGGCAGGGGGAGGGCCGGAGTGCGTGGCCACTTGGAAGAGGCAGGGCCAATGGGGGAGATAGAGGGAGGGGCCAATGGAGTGGGGGAGGGAGCCCGATCGGGGCAGGGAGCCAGCAGCGAGGTCAAGGAGAGGTCACCCAAGGTCCAAGGCCAGAAACTCAAGATCAACCCGGCCCAACCCAGCAGCTGTAGCCCAACTCAACGTCAGCCAAAGAGTCAGCTCAACTCAACCCAACCCCAATCCAAGGTCCAACCAAACTCCAAGAGATCAGCCAAAAACCAGCCCAACTCAGCCCAACCCAACTCCAAGGTCAACTCAAGTCAGCTGGCAGGTCAATCCCAGCCAACCCAGCAAGGTCAGCCCAATCCCAATCCAAGGTCAATCCAAAACCAGCCCAACCCAACCCAGCTCAAAGTCAACCCAAAGTCCAAGCACCAGCCCAGCTACCACACCCAGGTCAGCCAAACTCTACAAGGTGAAAGCCAAAACTAGCAGGCTGCAACCCAGCCCAGCTCAAAGAGTCAACTCCAAGTCAACCCAAGGTCCAACCCAAGGTCAGCCCAACCCAGCCCAAAGTCAAACCAACCCCGTCCAAGGTTAGCCAAAGCCAACCCTGACTCAGCCCAGCCCAGCAACTCCAAAGTCAGCTCAGAGTCAGCCCAGCCCCAGCTCAGGGTGCTGGCCCAGCCCAGCAACCCAGCCCAGCCCAAGGGTCAGCTAAAGCCAGCCCAACTCAGCCCAACCCAACCCAGCCCAACTCCAAGGTCAGCTCTATCCCAGCCCAACTACATCCAAGGTCAGCCAAACTCAGGGGTCAGCCAAGAGCCAGCCAGCAGCGTCAGCCCAGCCAACTCAACTCCAAAGTCAACTGAAGTCAGCCACAGCCCAACTCGAGTCAACTCAGCTCCAACCTAAGGTCAGCCCAGCTCCAGCTCCAGCTAGCTCAGGTCACCAAAACCAGCCAGCTCAAGCCCAGCCCAGCCCAGCTCAAAGTCAGCCAAAGTCAGCCCAGCCCAACCCAGCCACACCCAAGGTCAGCCAAACTCAAGGTCTGAAGCCAAAGGCTAACCCAGGAGCTCAACCCAGCCCAGCCCAGCTCAAAGTCAACTCAGGTCGACCGAACTCCAACTCCAAAGTCAGCCAAACCAAACCCAAGGTCAATCCAGCCCAGCTCAAAGTCAACCAAAGTCAACCCAAGAAGGTCAACCCAACCCAACCCAAGCAGCTCAAAGGAGTCAACGACAAACTCCAACCCAAGAGATCAGCCCAGCTCAGCTCAAAGTTAAGCAAAGCCCAGCTGGCCCAAGCTCAAAGGTCAAGCTCAGCCCAAGGTCCAGCCAATCCGAAAGCTCAAGGTCAACCCAACCCAATCCAAGGTCAACCAAACCCAACCCAAATTCAAAGTCAACCAAACCTAAGAAAAGAACAACCCGACCTAACCTGAAGTCAATCAAGGTCAACCCAACTCAACTAAGGTCAAACAAACTCAAGGTCAGCCATGGTCAACCCAACCCAAAAATCAACCAAAGCTGAACTCAACCCAACGTCAGCAAGGCCAACCCAATCCAAGTCAACCCAAGGTGAATCCAACTCAAGGTCAACCCAACCCAAAGTCAATCAAAATTGAAGGGTCAACCCAACTCAACCCGAACTCCAAAGTCAACCCCAACTCTTGGTCAGCAAAGTCCAAACCAACCCAACGACCAAAGCGCCGAGACTGGACAACCCTTGGTCAAGTCAAGACTCAATCCCATGGTCAGCTCCAAGTGGGACCAACCAATGGTCAGTGAGGTCAAGGTCAACCAACCAATGGTCAACTCCAGCCCAAGGTCAAGCCAAGGTCAAAGGTCACATGACAGTCAAGTGGAGATGAACCAATGGTCAACAGTCAAGATTGACTCAACCAATGGTCAAGACTTCAGTCCAAGAGTCGCCCAACTGTCAACTGAAAACCAACCAATGGCCAAAGATCGCCAACGCTGATCACAACATCAAGATCAGTCCAAGATCAAGTTGAAACCAGCCAAAACCAAGGTCAAAGGTCACCCGGCGGTCAGCTGGAAACCGAAAGCAATGGTCAGCTGATGCCAAGACCCGACCAACCAGCGGTCCAAGACCAATCCAAGAAGTCACCCAATGGTCAAAGAGAAGAGCAATCAATGATCAATAAGGTCAAGATTGACCAAAACCATGACGACCACTCCCAAGGTCAAGTGCAGAGTTTCAACCCAAATCACGTCAAGGTCACCCAATGGGTCAAGTGAGAAGAAGCGACCAATGGTCAACGAAGTCAAGGCTGACCAACCCGAAGTCAAGACCAACCCCAAAGTCAAGACCACCTGGCAGAAAGTCAAGATCTCAACCCATAGCCAAGACCACGCCCACCCAAGCCTCGAGCGAGGAGTCAAGGATCTGACCCCAAAGCCAACCAGCCCATGCCCATTGAGGTCAAGCTCTCAACCAACCAATGAGTCAACTCCAACTCCAAGGCCAGCTCCAACACAAGGTCAAGATCACCCTAGCGGTCAACTGAAGACTGATCAGCGATCAGCGAAATCAAGACCGACCAACCAAAAGGCCAAGACCAATCCAAGAGTCGCAAATGGTCAAGGGAAGAGCAACAATCACGGTCAGCAAGGTCAAGATCCCGCAATCAATGGCTGAAGAGACCACCTAAAGGTCAAGTTAAGACCAACCCAGCAAAGGTCAAAAGGGATCACCCAATGATCAACCATAGACAGACCAATAGTCCAGTGCAGTCAAGGCCGACCAACCAGCGGTCAAGACCAGCAAAAGTCAAGACCACGCCCGCAAGCTCAGGTGAGGTCGAAAGGTCGCAAAGTCAGCAAACTAACCAATGATCACCCAAAGGTCAAATCTCAACCAATCAGCTCCAACTCCAACCCGAGGGTCATGGTGAGGTCAAAGGTCAACCAAGCGGCCAACTGAAGAAATAATGGCCAACAGCCAAGACTGACCAAGCCAAAGGTCAAGGCCACTTCCACCGAGCTCAGGCAGGTCAAGGTCACCCAAAGCTCAACCCCAAACCAACCAGGACCGCCGAGGTCAAGCTCAGCAACCAACCCCGCCAGCGCCTAAAGCTCAGCACAAAGCCTCCTCAGCCGATTCTCAGCCCGCCCCCAAGTTTGGCCAAAGACAAAGGGAAGGACCCTGCGAGGGGGAAGGGCGGGTCACAGGGGGCAGGGGGCGGGAGTCAGGGGGCAGGGCGCGCTGGTCTGGCCAGCGTCTCCTTGGCAGAGCCGAACCAGGAGCCGCCCGGCCCAGAGCACCAGGTTGAGGAATCCGAGGCCTGGGGGGAGGGAAATGGGGTTAAAGCACAGCTCCATCTGCCCCTCCCCTCCTCGGTACCCCCATCAAAGCCCCTCCCCCACCCCTGCCCTCGCTGTCCCCCAAAATTCCCAGCCCTGGCCCACTCTTGCCTCCAGTTTCCCTGTTCTGTTTCCCCAAATCCCCTCCCCACCCAAAATCCTCCTCCCCACCCTCCCAAAATCCCTACTCCCACCCCCCAAATCCCTCCCCCATTTCCTCCTGTTCCCCCACGCAAATTTCACTAGGGACCTCAATCCCCTGAGCTCCCCCATCCCCCAAATCCCCCAAAATCCTCACCACGGAAGGGCCCCTAGCCCCCAGTCCCTCCCCACCCCCAAAAGTCCTCACCACAGACACCCCCAGCCCCCCAATCCCCTCCCAGCCCCCCCAAATCCCTCCCACCCCCCAAAAATCCCTCACCACGGAGGCCCCCAGCCATGGCCGTGAGCGCGGTGCGGGCGCAGCTGGCGGTGGGGGAGGGGCAGCGCGCGGCCACTGTGGCTCGGACGTGCTCCCAGCGCCTGGAGCCCAGGCCGAGGAGGCCACGAGCCACAGGGCGGCCACCAGCCCCGAGGCCACCAGGGTCCTGGGGGGGGAGGGAGAGAGACAGTCAGCGCGGGGGAGGGGCGGGGGAAAACGGGGAAAAAGGAAAAATCCTGGGGAAATGACCCAAAAATGGGGAAAACGACCCAAAAATGGGGGAGGGGAGAGAGTCAGGAGTGGGGAGGGGCGGGGAAAAACGGGGAAAGGGGAAAAAAATCCTGGGGGAAACGACCCAAAAATGGGGAAAAAGCGACCCAAAAATGGGGGGGGGAGAGGAGTCAGAGGTGGGGAGGGGCGGGGGAAAAAACGGGGGAAAAAGGGGAAAAAATCCTGGGGAAATGACCCTGCAAAATGGGGGGAAAAGGACCCAAAAATGGGGGGAGGGGAGAGAGCCATGGTGGGGGAGGGGCGGGGGGAAAAGGGGAGGGCAGGGGAAAAAAATTCTGGGGGAAAAAGACCCAAAATGGGGAAAAACGACCCAAAAATGACCTGAAAACAGAGAGAAAAAATTAAGAAAAAATAACTCAAAAATGCGGAGAAATGAGCGAAAAATGGGGGAGGGGAGAGTCAGGGGTGGGGAGGGGCGGGGGAAACGGGGAAAAGGGGAAAAAATCCTGGGGAAAATGACCCAAAATGGGGAAAAAACGGAGTGAAAAATGGGGGGAGGGAGAGAGTCAGGGGTGGGGGGAGGCGGGGGGGAAAAACGGGGGAAAAGGGAAAAATCCTGGGGGAAATGACCCAAAAATGGGGAGAAAACGACCCAAAAATGGGGAGAAAAGACCCAAAAATGGCCTTAAAACAGGGAGAAAAAATTAAGAGAAATAACTCCAAAAAATGGGGAAAAACGACCCAAAAATGGGGGAAGGGAGAGAGTCAGGGTGGGGGAGGGGAAAAAAAATGGGGGAGGGACCCCGAAATCCTGCAGGGGGTTTTGGAGGGGAAAAATGGGAATTTTGGGGGAAAAATGGGATTTTTAGGGAGAAAAATGGGAATTTTAGGGAGAAAAATGGGAATTTTGGGAAGAAAAATGAGAATTTTGGAGAAGAAAATGGGAATTTTGGGAGAAAAATGGGAAATATAGGGAGAAAATTAGGAATTTTGGGGAAGAAAAAGGGAATTTTGGGGAAAAATAATTGGATTTTTGCGAAAAATAATGGGAATTTTAGGACAAAAAATAGGAATTTTGGGAAGAAAAATGGGAATTTTGGGGTAGAAAATGGGAATTTTGGGAGGAAAAATGGGAATTTTGGAAAGAAAAATGGGAACTTTGGGGAAAAAATGGGATTTTTGGGGAAGAAAATGGGAATTTTGGAAAAGAAAATGGGAATTTTGATAGAAAAATGGTAATTTTGTGAGAAAGAATGGGAAATTTGGGAAAAACAATGGGAATTTTGGGGCGAAAATTGGAAATTTTGAGAAGAGAAATGGGAATTTTAGAAGGAAAAATGGGAATTTTACGAAGAAAAATGGTAATTTTAGGAAAAATGAGAACTTTGGGGAAAAATGGGATTTTTTGGGAAGAAAATGGAAATTTTGAAAGAAAAATGGTAATTTTGTGAGAAAAAATGGGAATTCTGGGAAAAATAATGGGGATTTTGGAAGAAAAAATGGGAATTTTGGGAGGAAAAATGGGAATTTTGGAAAAGAAAATGAGAATTTTGGGGGTAAAAATGAGAATTTTGGGGAAAAAATACGATTTTTGAGAGAAAAAATGGGAAGTTTGGGAAAAATAATGGGAATTTCGGGGAAAAAAAGGGAATTTTAGAAAAATAATGAGAATTTTGGGGAAAAATGAGAATTTTAGAAAGAACAATAGGAATTTTAGGGAGAAAAATGGGAATTTTGGGGGAGAAAATGGGAATTTTGGGAGAAAAATAATGCGAATTTTGATTAAAAAATGGTAATTTTGTGAGAAAAAATCCGAATTTTGGGAAAAATACTGGGAATTTTGGGGCAAAAAATGGTAATTTTAGGAAAAATGAGAACTTTGGGGAAAAAATTGGATTTTTGGGGAAGAAAATGGGAATTTTGGAAAAGAAAATAAGAATTTTGATAGAAAAATGGTAATTTTGTGAGAAAAAATGTGAAATTTGGGAAAAATAATGGGAGTTTTGGGGATAAAATGGGAATTTTGGGAGAAAAAACGGGAATTTTAGGGAGAAAAATGGGAATTTTGAGAGAAAAAATGGGAATTTTGGGGAAAAAACGGGAACTTTGGGAAAAAAATGGGAGTTTTAGAAAGAACAATGGGAATTTTAGGAAGAAAAATGGGATTTTTGGAAAAAAATGGGAATTTTGGGAGCAAAAATGAGAATTTTAGGGAGAAAAGTGGGAATTTTGAGGGAGAAAATGGGAATTTTGGGAGAAAAACAATGGGAATTTTGGGGAGAATAATGGGAATTTTGGGAAGAAAAAAGGGAATTATAGGGAGAAAAAATGGGAATTTTGGGAAAAACAATGCAAAATTTGATTAAAAAATGGTAATTTTGAGAGAAAAAATGGGAATTTTGAAGAAGAAAATGGGAATTTTGGGGAGAAAATTGGGAATTTTGGGGAAGAAAATTGGGAATTTTGGGGAAGAAAATGGGAATTTTTGGGGAAAAAAGATTTTTGGGAAAAAATGGGATTTTTGGGAAAGAAAATGTGAATTTTGGTAAGAAAATAGGAATTTTGAGAGAAAAATGGGAATTTTAGGGAGAAAAATGGGAATTTTGAGAGAAAAAACGGGAATTTTGGGGAAAATAATGGTAATTTTGGGAAGAAGAATGGCAATTTTGGGTAGAAAAATGGAAATTTTAAGGAGAAAAATGGGAATTTTGGGAAGAAAAATGAGATTTTTGGGAAAAACAATGAAAATTTTGAGGATAAAAATGGGAATTTTGGGGAAGAAAATGGGAACTTTAGAAAAAGTAATGGGAATTCTGGGTAGAAAAATGGGAATTTTGGGTAGAAAAAACGGGAATTTTGGGGAAAAAATGTGAATTTTGGGGGGGACTTACCTGGGGTCCTTCAGAGGCAGCAGAGAGGGAAGGGGCAGAAAGGGTTAAACCCCCCAAATTCCATCGGGAATTCCCAAAAATTCCATCCCAGAACCCCAAAATCTCACCAGGAACGCCAAAATTTGGGTCAAAACTTCAAAATTTTGCTCAAAATCCTCTAAAATTCCACTGAAATCTAAAAATTCCACCCAGATCCCCCCAAATTTCCACCAAAAAACCCCCAAAATTTCACCCAAATCCCCAAAATTTCACCAAAATCACCAAAACCACCAAAATCACCAAAATTCCCACCCAAATCACCAAAATTCCACTAAACCCCCCAAAATTTCACCAAAATCCCCAAAATTTCCACCAAAATCACCAAATTTCCACCAAAATCCCAAATTTTGACAAAAATCCCCAAAATTTCACAAAATTTTCACCAAATTTTCACCAAAACTCCACCAAAAATCCCCAAAATTTCACCAAAATCCCCAAAACTCCACCAAAATCCCCAAAATTCCACCAAAATTTCACTAAAATCCCCAAATTTTCACCAAAACCCCCAAAATTTCACCAAAAATCACCAAAATTCCACCAAATATTTTCAAAATTTCACAAAAATCCCCAAAATTACACCAAAATCCCCAAAATTTCACCAAAATCACCAAAATCCCCAAAATCCCACCAAAAATCCCCAAAATTTCTCTCAAATCACCAAAATTTCACCAAAATCCCCAAAATTTCACCAAAATCCCCAAAGTGTCGCTAAAATCCCCAAATTTTCACCAAAATCACCAAAATTTCACCAAAATCAGCAAAATTTCCACCAAAATCCCCAAAATTTCACCCAAATCATCAAAATTTCACCCAAATCCCCAAAAGTTTACCAAAATCCCCAAATTCCACCAAAAATCCAGAAAAATTACACCAAAATCCCCAAAGTTCCACCAAAATCCCCGAATTTTCACCAAAATCACCAAATTTCCACCAAAATCCTCAAAATTTCACCAAAAATCCCCAAAATTTCACCCAAATCACCGCCATTTTCCCCCTCACATTTCCCGCCATTTCCCCCTCACATTTTCCCATTTTCCCCTCATGTTTTCCCACCATTTCCCCCATTTCCCCTCACGTTTTCCCGCCATTTCCCTTCACATTTCCCTGCCATTTCCCTCCTCACATTTCCGCCATTTCCCCCTCACATTTCCCGCCTTTTCTCCCCCTCACATTTCCCGCTATTTCCCCCTCACATTTCCCGCCTTTTCTCCGCCATTTTCCCACCTTTTCCCACTCCATTTTCCCCCCCAAAAACACCAAAAATGACTTTTCTCCCCCATTTCGTGCCCCCCAAAAAAACCAGAACCGCCCGGTCCAATCAGTGTCTTTATTGTGGTAGGAGCTTCGCCATACTTTAAATTAAAAATACAAAACCCTAAACTCCCAAAAACACCCGGAAAAGCCCCAAAAAATCCTGCGGGGGAGGGGCTGGACCCATTTCGAGGGGGGGAATGGGGGAGGGAGCCCAAGGGCGGGGTTTGAGGGGGAGCCCGTGAGGGGGTGGGAGGTGGGGAGGGGTCTCCAGGGCTGGAGGAGGCACCGGGAACATCCCAAAATTTCAGGGGCTCCCCAGGGTCGGGAGGCTAATCCAGAACTTCCGGGAGCACCCCGAAATTTCGTTCCCGTGGTTTTTGGGAAATTCTGGTTGACTGGAGGCTCTCGAGGGCTTCCGGGAGCAGCTCAAGGACTTTTTACCAGGACGCTTGGTTGACCCCAAAGACGCTTGGCTGACCCCAAAAACTCCTGGTTGACCACCATGACTCATGGTTGACCCCAATGACTCTTGGTTGACCAGCATGACCCTTGGTTGACCACCATGATTCTTGGTTGACCCCAAAAACTCCTGGTTGACCCCAGTGACTCTTGGTTGACCACCATGATTCTTGGTTGACCCCATTGACTCTTGGTTGACCACCATGACTCCTGGTTGACCACCATGACTCTTGGTTGACCCCAATGACTCCTGGTTGACCAGCATGACCCTTGGTTGTTCACCATTGACTCCTGGTTGACCACCATGACTCTTGGTTGACCCCAATGACTGCTGGTTGACCCCAATGACCGTTGGTTGACCCCAATGACTCTTGGTAATCACCATGATTCTTGATATATCCCAAAGGCTCTTGATTGGCCACCATGATTCTTGGCTGATCCCAACGACTCTTGGTTGATGCCAAAGACTCTTGCTTCACCCTATTGATTCTTGGTTGACGTCCATGATTCTTGGTTGACTGCCATGACTTTTGGTTGACCACCATGATTCTTGGTTGACCACCATGATTCTTGGTTGACCATCACAAATTTCGGTTGACCTCCATAATTCTTGGTTGACCCCAAAGTCTCTTGGTTGACCCCCATGGCTCTTGGTTGATGCCAAAGGCTCTTGGTTGACCCCAATCACTCTTTGTTGACTTCTACGGCTCTCTGTTGACCACCATGATTCTGGTTGACCACCACGACTCTTGGTTGGCCACCACAACTGCAGGTTGATCACCAGGACCCTTGGTTGGCCTCCATGACTCTTGGTTGACCCCAAGGACTCTTTGTTGACTTCTACGGCTCTCTGTTGACCACCATGATTTTTGGTTGCCCACCACAACTGCAGATTGACCACCACAACACTTGGTTGGCCACCACAACTTCAGATTGACCACCACAACTCTTGGTTGACCTCCACGACTCTTGGTTGGCCACCACAACTCCAGGTTGGCCACCACAACCCTTGGTTGGCCACCACAACTCCAGGTTGGCCACCACAACTCTTGGTTGGCCACCAGAACTCTTGGTTGACCTCCACAACTCTTGGTTGACCACCACAACTCCAGGTTGACCTCCACGACTCTTGGTTGACCCCAACAACTCTCTGTTGACCAGAGCCACCTCCGAACCTTCTCCAAAACACCCCCGGCACCCCCAACCACCCCCAGAACCTCCCACACCTCCCCGGCTCAGTTGAGGAAGCGCCGGCAGCTGGCGCCCGCAGTTGCAGGGCAGCTTAGCGCCCGGCTCCTCGATGGGGAACTTGTAGTCGTGGGTGAGCTCCTGCGCCAAGGCAGGATGCGGGCGCAGCCCGAAGATGACGATCGCGCTTGTGGCCCTCGGCGTGGATGACGCGAGTAGCAGTTGGGCTACGCACGAGTGGTTGATGAAGCGCGCGGCGCTGCCGTGCATGGTGGCGTCCCACCACCTCGGCCTCGTCGATCACGGAACATGTAGCAGCCGATGCCCTCGCGGGGGGAGGCCAGGGGCGTCAGCGGGGTGGGGGGGCGTGGCCGGGGGTTGGGAAGCGGTCAAGGGTTAGGAGTGGTCAGGAGTTGGGGATGTGGTCAAGGGTTGGGGACATGGTCAAGGGTTGGGACGTGTGGTCAAGAGTTGGGCACGCGTGGGTCAAGGGGTTGGGGGGCGGGGTCAAGGGTTAGGGCGTGGTCAAGGGTTGGGGATGTGGTCAAGGGTTGGGGGCGTGGTCAAGGGTTGGGATGTGGTCAGGAGTTGGGGATGTGGTCAAGGTTGGATTCATGGTCAATGGTTGGGGGCGCCATCAAGAGTCTGGCCATGGTCAAGGATTGGGGACAAGGTCAAGGGTTGGTGACACGGCCAAGAGTTGGGGACGTGGTCAAGGGTTTGGACGTGGTCAAGAATTGGGGACGTGGTCAAGGGTTGGGGGCGTGGTCAAGGGGTTGGGACGTGGTCAGGAGTTGGGGATGTGGTCAAGGGTTGGGGCACAGCCAAGAGTTTGGGCATGGTCAAGAGTTGGGGACGTGGTCAAGAGTTGGGACACGGTCGAGGGTTTGGGATGTGCTCAATGGTTGCAGGGTGTGGTCAAGAGCTGGGGACAAAGTCAAGGGTTGGCGACACGGTCAAGAGTTGGGGACGTCATTAAGAGTTTGGACATGGTCAAGGGTTGGGGACAGTCAAGAGTTGGGATCATGGTCAAGGGTTTGGCACAAAGTCAAGGGTTGGGACACAGTCAAGAGTTTGGGCGTGGTCAAGGGTTGGGGACGTGGTCAAGAGTTGGGAACAAAGTCAAAGTTGGGGTCATGGCCAACGGGTCAGGATGTGGTCAGTGGTTGGTGGTCAAGAGTTGGGGCATGGTCAAGGATTGGGGACAAAAGGGTTGGGGACGTGCTCAAGGGTTGGGGACATCTTCAAGGGTTGGGACACGCGTGGTCAAGAGTTCGGACACGGTCAAGGACAGGGGACAAGGTCACGAGTTGGGGTCGCGACCGAAGGTTGAGGGCGTGGTCAACGGTCGTGAAACACGGTCAAAGGTTTGGCCACGGTCAAGAGTTAGGGGACAGTCAAGGGTTGGGGGCGTGGCCGAGGGTCGGGGTCATGGCCAAGAGTTGGGGACACCGACCAGGCTCGGGACATCGCGCGGCTGAGAGTTTGTGACATCGGAAAGGGGGGCTATCCCTCACATTTCCCGCCATTTCCCCTCACGTTTCCCGCCTTCTTCCCCTCACGCTTTCCCCGCCTTTTTCCCCCTCACATTTCCCACCTTTTTTCCCCCCTCACATTTCCCGCCTTTTTCCCCTCACATTTCCCGCCATTTCCCCTCACACTTCCTGCCTTTTTTCCCCTCTCAAGTTTTCCCGCCTTTTCCCCTCACATTTCCCCGCCATTTTCCCCTCCACGTTTCCCGCCTTTTTCCCCCTCACATTTCCCCGCCATTTCCCCTCACATTTCCCGCCATTTCCCCTCACATTGCACTTTTCCCCTCACATTTCCCACCTTTTTTCCCCCCTCACATTTCCCACCTTTTTTTCCCCCCCTCACATTTCCCCACCTTTTTCCCCCTCACATTTCCACCATTTTCCCTCACATTTCCGCCATTTTCCCCTCCGTTCCCGCCATTTTCCCTCACATTTCCGCCATTTCCCCTCACATTTCCCACCTTTTTTCCCCTCACATTTCCGCCATTTCCCCTCACATTTCCGCCATTTCCCCTCACGTTTTCCGCCTTTTTCCCCTCACATTTCCCGCCATTTCCCCTTATATTTCACGCCATTTCCCCTCACATTTCCGCCACTTCCCCTCACATTTCCGCCATTTCCCCATACATTTCCCGCCATTTCCCACTCACATTTCCCACCTTTTTTTTTTGACCTTTCCCTCCCAATTTTTGGGGTTTTTCCTCCCACTTTTTGTGGCACATACTTCTCATTTTTCGGCACCCCCAATTTTTTTGGCATCTCCCCAATTTTTTCTGTGTCCCTTCAATTTTTGGGTTCTCCTCCTTAATTTTTTTCCATCTCCCCCCACCAATTTTTTTTTTATATTCCCCCTTCTTGAAATCTCCTCCTAAATTTTTAAAATATTCCCCCCATTTTTAGGATTTCCTTTATTTTTTAACTTTTCTCCCCATTTTTGCCATTTTCTCTCCATTTTCTCAGACATATTCTTAATTTTTACACTTCCCATCCCAATTTTTGGGGCTTCCTCCCCTACTTTTTGGGTCTTCGCCCCCCAATTTTTGGGTTTCCCTCCCAATTTTTTTCATTTCCCCATTTCTTAATTACCCCAATTTTTTCAACTTTCCTCGATTTCTGAACTTCCCCTCTCCATTTTTTTCAGTTATTCCCCCCGTTTTTTGAGGCATCCTCATTTATTTTTCCCATTTTTTGGGGTGTTCTTGCCATTTTTAGGATTTTTCCCCCTAAATTTCGGGGTTCCCCCCGTGCTCACCTTGCTGTCGTAGAACTTCTCCCTCTTGTCGGTGAGCACGGAGCGCACGACGATCCCGGAATATTCGATCACCATCTCCCCGGCCTCGATGTTCCTCTTGCAGAACAAACCCCGCCCGTGGATGGCCGAGCTGGAAAGGGGGGGGCACAGGGTCACCCAAATCCGAAACCCCAAAAATCCCAAAATCCCCAAAAAATCCACCCGAGAATGCTGAAAACCCCATAAAATCGACCTAAAAATCCCAAATTTCACCCCAAAAATGCCCCCAGGAACCCCAAATCCTCCCCACCTGTGGATGGCTGAGCTGGAAATGGGGGCAAACCCTAAAAACCCCAAAAAATCCCAAAATCCACCCAAAAATCCATCTGGGAATGCCCAAAACCTGCAAAAATCCCACTAGCACCCCCCAAAACTGGCTAAAAATCCACTCCAGGTTTGACCAGGTGTGCCCAGGTGTATCCCAGGTGTGCCCAGGTGTGCCCAGGTGTGCCCAGGTGTATCCCAGGTGTGCCCAGGTGTGCCCAGGTGTGCCCAGGTGTGTCCAGGTGTATTCCAGATGTGCCCAGGTGTGTCCAGGTGTATCCCAGATGTGCCCCAGGTGTGTCCAGGTGTATCCCAGGTGTGCCCAGGTGTGTCCAGGTGCCCAACAGGTGTATCCCAGGTGCCCCCATGTGTGCCCAGATCCCCTCCAGGTGTCCCCAGGTGTGTCCAGGTCTATCCCAGGTGTGCCCCAAATGCCCTCCAGATACCCCCCAGGTGCCCAACCAGGTGTATCTCAGGTGTCCCCAGGTGTCCCCCAGGTGTGCCCAGGTGTCCCTCCACTTGTGCCCAGGTGTGTCCAGGTGCCCCCAAGTGCCCCCCCAGGTGTGCCCAGATGTATCCTGAGGTGTGTCCAGGTGGCCTCAGATGCCCCCCAGGTGTATCCCAGGTGCCCCCCAGGTGTGCCCAGGTGTGTCCAGGTGCCCCCAGGTGTGCCCAGGTGTAACCCAGGTGTGTCCAGGTGCCCCCAGGTGCCCCCAAAGTGTGTCCAGGTGTATCCCAGGTGCCCCCCAGGTGTGCCCAGGTGTGTCTCCCAGGTGTGTCCAGGTGCCCCTCAGATGCCCCCCCAGATGTGCCCAGGTGTATCCCAGGTGCCCCAGGTGCCCCCCCAGGTGTGTCCAGGTGCCCCCCAGGTGTAACCCAGGTGCCCCCCAGGTGTGCCCAGGTGTATCTCAGGCATGTCCAGGTGCCCCTAGGTGCCCACAAGTGTGTCCAGGTGTATCCCAGGTGCCCCCCAGGTGCCCCTCAGGTGCCCCCCAGACGCATCCCAGGTGTGCCCAGGTGCCCCAAGCTGTTCCCAGGTGTATCCCAGGTGTGCCCAGATGCCCCCCAGATGCCCCCCAGGTGTGCCCAGGTGTATCCCAGGTGTGTCCAGTGCATAACCCAGGTGTGTCCAGGTGCCCCCAAATGCCCCCTCAGGTGTGCCCAGGTGCCCCCAGGTGTGCCCAGGTGTATCCCAGGTGTGCCCAGGTGCCCCCCAGGTGTGTCCAGGTGCCCCTAGGAGCCTGGCCAAGTGTGTCCAGGTGTATCCCAGGTGCCCCCCAGGTGTGCCCAGGTGCAACCCAGGTGTGTCCAGGTGTGTCTCAGGTGTGTCCAGGTGCCCCTCAGATGCCCCCCAGATGTGCTCAGGTGTATCCCAGGTGCGCCCAGGTGCCCCCCAGGTGTGCCCAGGTGCCCCCAGCTGTGCCCAGGTGTAACCCAGGTGCCCCCCCAGGTGTGCCCCAGGTGCCCCCAGGTGTGCCCAGGTGTATCTCAGGCATGTCCAGGTGCCCCCTAGGTGCCCACAAGTGTGTCCAGGTGTATCCCAGGTGTGCCCAGGTATAACCCAGGTGCCCCCAGGTGCCCCCCAGGTGTGCCCAGGTATAACCCAGGTGTGCCCAGGTGTGCCCAGATGCCCCCAGGTGTGCCCAGGTGCCCCCACTCACCGATAGACCCCCACTGCCTCCTTGGCCGTCCTCTTCAGGTGCCGGAAGCGCATGGCCATGGGCAGCTCCAGGCTGGTGGCGCGGCTGGGAGGGCGTCAGGGGGTCCCCAAAATCGGGGGGACCCCCCAAAACCCCCCCAGAAAAAATCCCAAATCCCAAAAAACCCCAAAATCCCAAAAAAAGCCCCATCCCTAAAACCCCCCAATGGGAACCCAAAACCACCCCCAAAATTCCCTCCCCAATGGGCAAATTCTCATTATGGGAGTCCCCAAAAATTGGGACAGCCCCAAACCTCCCCCCAAAAAACCCAAATAACTCCAAATCCCCAAATGATCCCTAAAAATCCCCCCACAGGAACCAAAAAATCCACCCCCCACAATTCCCCCCAATGGTTTGCTCCTCTTTAGGGGGTGCCAAGGCATCCCTAAAAAGGGGGAGGATCTCAAAAAATCCCAAATAACCCAAAAAATCCTTCCTCCCCAAAAACCTCCAATCTGGGACACCCCAAAATCCTTCATGGGTGCCCAAAACCCCTTTTAAACCCCACCCAACCCCCCAAAATTTTGGGGAAACCACAAAAATCCCTCTCAGGTGTGGGATGGACACCAGGTCTACCCTTAGAGTTGTGTGGAAGGGACATCAGGTCTACCCAAGGACAGCTATAGGGGGGGGTCCCTGTTTTTTGGTGTTCTTAAGTGTTTTGGGGTGTCTAGAGGTGTCACCCAAGGGTGCTGGGAGGGTCCCCAATATTTTGGGGAGCACTTGTGGGTGCAGCAGACAGGTCTCAGGTGTGGGGGGGCACCAGGTCTACCCACACAGTTCTACAAGGGAGATCAATTTAGGGAAGTCTCTGAAAGGATTTTTTGGGTTCCCTGAGGGAGTTTTGGGGTTCCCAGGTGTTTTAGGGGTGTGTGGAGGTGTCACCCAAAGGTGCTGGGAGGATCCTCAATATTTTGGGGGACACCTATGGGTGCTGGGGAAAGCCAAACTCAGATGGGAGGACACCAGGTCTACCCATGTACTCGAATGGAAAGGACACCAGGTCTACCCATAGAGAAGACACCAGGTCTACCCACAGACTATAACTGGAGGACATCAGGTGTACCCATAGGCTCGCATATAAGGGACATCTGGTCTACCCATAAACCTGAGGTGGGTGGACACCAGGTCTATGCCAGGGTAAAACTGGAGGGACAGCTGGTCTAGCCATAATCATGAACTGGAGAGACACCAGGTCTACCCATAAGGAACTATTGCAGGGGTATCAGGTCTACCCACAGGGCAGACAACAGGTCTACCCACAGACTATAACTGGAGGACATCAGGTCTACCCTTTGGCTTGCATATAAAGGACATCACCCATAATCATGAGCTGGAGAGACACCAGGTCTACCCGTAAGGAACGATTGCAGGGCTATCAGGTCTGCCCATAGACTATAACGACATCTGTTCTACCCATTGGCTTGCATATAAAGGACATTGCCCATAAGCACGAATTGGAGAGACACCAGGTCTACCCACAAGGAACTATTGCAAGGGTACCATGTCTACCCACAGAGAAGACAACAGGTCTACCCACAGACTATAACGAGGACATCAGGTCTACCCAATTGGCTTGCATATAAAGGACATGCATAATCATGAGATGGAGAGACACCAGGTCTACCCCTAAGGAACTATTGCAGGGGTATCAGGTCTACCCATAGAGTAGACACCAGGTCTACCCATAGACTATAACTGGAGAACATCAGGTCTACCCAATTGGCCTGCATATAAAGGACATCTAGTTTACCCACAACCATGATGTGAAGAGACAACAGGTCTATCCATTGGCTTGCATATAAAGGACATGACCCATAACCATGAATTGGAGAGACACCAGGTCTACCCATAAGGAACTATTGCAGGGATATGTCTATCCATAGAGAAGACACCAGGTCTACTCATAGACTATAACTGGATGACATCAGGTGTACCCATAGGCTCGCATATAAGGGACATCTGGTCTAGCCATAAACTTGAGGTGGGTGGACACCAGGTCTATGCCAGGGTAAAACTGGAGGGACATCAGGTCTACCCATAAGGAACTACTGCAGGGGTATCAGGTCTACCCACAGGGCAGACACCAGGTCTACCCACAGACTATAACTGGAGGGCATCAGGTCTATCCATTGGCTTGCATATAAAGGACATGACCCATAAGCATGAACTGGAGAGACACCAGGTCTACCCCTAAGGAACTATTGCAGGGGTATCAGGTCTACCCACAGACTATAACAAGGACATCAGGTGTACCCATAGGCTCGCATATAAGGGACATCTGGTCTACCCATAAACCTGAGGTGGGTGGACACCAGGTCTATGCCAGGGTAAAACTGGAGGGACATCTGGTCTAGCCATAATCATGAACTGGAGAGACACCAGGTCTACCCATAAGGAACTATTGCAGGGCTATCAGGTCTACCCATGGAGAAGACACCAGGTCTACCCATAGACTATAACTGGAGAACATCAGGTCTACCCAATTGGCCTGCATATAAAGGACATCTAGTTTACCCACAACCATGATGTGAAGAGACAACAGGTCTATCCATTGGCTTGCATATAAAGGACATGACCCATAAGCATGAATTGGAGAGACACCAGGTCTACCCATAAGGAACTATTGCAGGGGTATCAGGTCTACCCACAGGGCAGACAACAGGTCTACCCACAGACTATAACAAGGACATCAGGTGTACCCATAGGCTCGCATATAAGGGACATCTGGTCTACCCATAAACCTGAGGTGGGTGGACACCAGGTCTATGCCAGGGTAAAACTGGAGGGACATCTGGTCTAGCCATAATCATGAATTGGAGAGACACCAGGTCTACCCATAAGGAACTATTGCAGGGCTATCAGGTCTACCCATGGAGAAGACAACAGGTCTACCCATAGACTATAACGACATCAGGTGTACCCATAAACTCCTATGGGAGTGGGAGAAACAATTTTGGGGGGGGTCCCCAAAATGTCGAGGGGCACCCATGGGTGGGGGAGGCCTCACCGGGTGGGCTTGAGCTGCACCTCGTCCTCCTCCTCCTCGCGGGGGGGGGGTCCCTGGGGCAGGGCGCGGTGCTGGGACGCCAGGAAGCTGAACATGTCGAAGGTGCACTTCCTGCGGGGGAGGGGCGGCCTCAGGGGAGACCCCTCCCCTCCCCCATGGCCGGCCCCTCCCCCACCCACAGGGACACCCCCAAAATCCCCGGGGCACCCCCAGAGTTGTCCCTCCCAGTTTATCCCAGTCCCCCCCCAAGTTCCCTCCCAGTCCCTTCAAATTCCCTCCTGGTCCCTCTCAGTCCTTCTCCCAGTTCCCCCCATAACACCGCCTCAGTCTAACCCAGTTCCTCCCAGTCCCCCAAATCCCTCCCAGTCCCCCCCAGTCCCTCCCAGTCCCCCAAATCCCTCCCAGTCCCCCCAGTCCCTCCCTAGTCCCCCAAATCCCCTCCCAGTGCCTCCCAGTCTCTCCCAGTACCCCCCAAATCCTCTCCCCAGTCCCCCCCAGCCCCTCTCAGTACCCCCCAAATCCTCTCCCAGTCCATCCCAGTCTCTCCCAGTTCCCTCCCAGCCCCTCCCAGTCCCCCCCAAACCCCCTCCCAGTCCTTCCCAGTCTATCCCAGTCCTCCCAAATCGCCTCCCAGTCCCCTCCCAGTACCCCCAAATCCTCCCAGTCCCTCCCAGTCCATCCCAGTCCCTCCCCGTCCCCTCCCAATCCCCCCCAGTCCCCCCCAGTCTCTCCCAGTACCCCCGAATCCTCTCCCAGTCCATCCCAGTCTCTCCCAGTCCCCCCACATCCCCTCCCAGTTCACTGCCAGTCCCCTCCCAGTCTATCCTAGCCCCTCCCAGTCCCCCCCAAATTCCCTCCCAGGCCCTCCCGTCCCTCCCCGTCCCCTCCCAGTCTCTCCCAGTACACCCAAATCCCTCCCAGTTCCCCCCCAGCCCCTCCCAGTCCCCCAAATCCCTCTCCCAGTCCCCCCAGCCCCTCCCAGTCCCCCAAATCCTCTCCCAGTCCCTCCCAGTCTATCCCAGCCCCTCCCAGTACTCCCAAATCCTCTCCCAGTTCCTCCCAGTTCCCCCCAAATTCCCTCCCAGTCCCTCCCAGCCCCTCCCAGTCCCTCCCGTCCCCTCCCAGTCCCCCCAAATCCCCTCCCAGTGCCTCCCAGTGCCCCCCCAGCCCCTCACCGCAGGGTAGAGCTCGGCCCGGGCGCAGCCCGAGGGGTTCATGGGGGGGGGCGTGGGGGGTCCCGGCGGGGGGTGGTACCGAACCGGTACCGGGAGTAGCGCCCGGCGCCCGGCAGCTGCTCCAGCAGGGAACAGCACGGGCGTCGTGGTGGATGCCCAGCAGCCTCAGCCCGCTCATCCCTCGCGGGGGGAAATGGGGCTGGGGGCTGAGAAATGGGGCTGGGGCGTCGTGGTGGATGCCCAGCAGCCTCAGCCCGGCTCATCCCTGGGGGGAAATGGGGCTGGGGGCTGAGAAATGGGGCTGGGGGCGTCGTGGTGGATGCCCAGCAGCCTCAGCCCGCTCATCCCTCGCGGGGGGAAATGGGGCTGGGGGGCTTCAGAAATGGGGGCTGGGGGCTGAGAAATGGGGCTGGGGGCGTCGTGGTGGATGCCCAGCAGCCTCAGCCCTCATCCCTGCGGGGGGGAAATGGGGCTGGGGGGCTCAGAAATGGGGGCTGGGGGCGTCGTGGTGGGATGCTCAGCAGCCCTCAGCCCGGCCTCATCCCCTGGGGGAAATGGGGCTGGGGGCTCAGAAATGGGGCTGGGGGCGTCGTGGTGGATGCCCAGCAGCCTCAGCCCGCTCATCCCTCAAGGGGGGGAAATGGGGCTGGGGGCTCAGAAATGGGGCTGGGGGCTGAGAAATGGGGCTGGGGGCTTCAGAAAATGGGGCTGGGGGCTGAGTGGGGGCTGGGGGCCCCAGAAATGGGGCTGGGGGCTGAGAAATGGGGCTGGGGGGCTGTGAAATGGGGCTGGGGGCTGAGAAAGGGCTGGGGGCTTCAGAAATGGGGCTGGGGGGCTGGTGGTGGACAGCAGCCCTCAGCCAGCTCATGCCTGGGGGAAATGGGGCTGGGGGGCTCAGAAATGGGGCTGGGGGGCTGAGAAATGGGGCTGGGGGCTCAGAAATGGGGCTGGGGGCTTCAGAAACTGGGATTTAATGGGGCTGGGGGCTGAGAAATGGGGTCTGGGGGGCTGAGAAATGGGTCTGGGGGCTCAGAAATGGGGCTGGGGGCTTCCAGAACTGGGATTTAATGGGGTCTGGGGGGCTCCAAAAATGAGTCTGGGGGCTTCTAAGTAAAGGTTCAGGGGCTCTGAAATGGGTCTGGGGTCTTTAAGAGGGGACTGGGGGGCTCCAAAATGGGGCTGGGGGCTTCAAAATGGGTCTGGGGGCTCCAAAATGGGTCTGGGGGGGTTTCAAGCGTCGTGTCTGGGGACACTAAAATGGGTCTGGGGGTCCAAAGAAATGGGGCTGGGGGCTCCAAAATGGGGCTGGGGGCTCCAAAATGGGTCTGGGGGTCCAAAATGGGTCTGGGGGGCTCAGAAATGGGTCTGGGGGCTTCACAGAAACTTGGGGGGATCTCGAGGGGGTTTTAGAGCCGATTGGGAGGTTTGGGGAGATTTTGGGAGGTTTTTGGGGGGGATTTTGGGGGGATTTGGGGGATTTTTGGGGTGATTTTGGGGAATTTTTCGGGGGGTGCTGGGATGATTTTTGGGGATTTTGGTGGGATTTTAGAAGATTTTGAGTGATTTTTGGGAGGATTTCGAGAGATTTTGGGGAATTTTGGGAGATTTTTGGGGGTTTTGGGAGATTTGGGAGATTTGGGGGAGATTTTGGGATGATTTGGGAAGATTTTGGGAGGATTTTGGGGGGATTTTGGGTGATTTTTGGGGGGATTTTGGGGGGTTTTGGGAGATTTTGGGAGGATTTCGGAGATTTTGGGGAATTTTGGGTGATTTTTGGGGGATTTTGGGATGATTTTGGGACGATTTTGGGGGAGATTTCGGGTGATTTTTGGGGGGGATTTTGGGGAGATTTTGGGGGATTTGGAGGGATTTTGGGGAATTTTTCAGGGGCTGGGATGATTTTTGGGGATTTTGGGGGGATTTTGGGAGATTTTGAGTGATTTTTGGGAGAATTTCGAGAGATTTTGGGGGAATTTTTGGGAGATTTTTGGGGGTTTTTGGGAGATTTTGGGAGATTTTTGGGGGTTTTGGGAGATTTTGGGAGATTTGGGGGAGATTTTTGGGGATTTTCTGGGGATTTTGGGTGATTTTTGGGGGGATTTTGGGGGGTTTTGGGAGATTTTGGGAGGATTTCGGAGATTTTGGGGAATTTTGGGTGATTTTTGGGGATTTTTGGGATGATTTTGGGACGATTTTGGGGAGATTTCGGGTGATTTTTGGGGGGATTTTGGGAGATTTTGGGGGATTTGGAGGGATTTTGGGAATTTTTTCAGGGGCTGGGATGATTTTTGGGGATTTTGGGGAATTTTGGGAGATTTTTGGGGGGTTTTGGGAGATTTTGGGAGATTTTTGGGATAATTTGGGAAGATTTTGGGAGGGATTTTGGGGAGATTTTGGGGGATTTTCGGGGATTTTTGGATGATTTTTGGGGGATTTTGGGGAGCTTTGGGACGATTTCGAGGAGATTTTAGGGGAATTTTGGGGGATTTTGGAGATTTTGGGATGACTTTGGGATGATTTGGGGAGATTTTGGGTGATTTTGGGGAGGATTTTGGGAGATTTTGGGGGATTTTTTGGGGTGATTTTGGGAATTTTTTCAGGGGGCTGGGATGATTTTTGGGGGATTTTGGGAGGAATCGAGAGATTTTAGGGAATTTGGGGAGATTTTGGGGGTTTGGGAGGATTTGAGGGATTTTGGGGGAATTTTGGGAGGATTTCGGAGATTTTGGGGGAATTTTGGGAGATTTTTGGGGGTTTTGGGAGATTTGGGGAGATTTTGGGGGATTTTGGGATGATTTGGGGAAGATTTTGGGTGATTTTGGGGGACTTGGGAATTTTGGGAAATTTTGGGAGGATTTCGGGGAGATTTTGGGGAATTTTGGGTGATTTTTGGGGATTTTGGGATGATTTTGGGACGATTTTGGGGAGATTTCGGGTGATTTTTGGGGGGATTTTGGGAGATTTTGGGGGATTTGGAGGGATTTCGGGAATTTTTTCAGGGGGGCTGGGATGATTTTTGGGGATTTTGGGGAATTTTGGGAGATTTTGGGGGTTTGGGGAGATTTTGGGAGATTTTGGGAATTTTTCAGGGGCTGGGATGATTTTTGGGGATTTTGAGAGGATTTCGGAGATTTTGGGGGAATTTGGGGGAGATTTTTGGGGGGTTTTGGGAGGATTCTGAGGGATTTTGGGGGGAATTTTGGGAGGATTCGGGAGATTTTGGGGAATTTTGGGGAGATTTTTGGGGGTTTTGGGGAGATTTGGGGGAGATTTTGGGGGATTTTGGGATGATTTGGGAAGATTTTGGGTGATTTTTGGGGGGATTTTGGGGGAATTTTAGGGAGATTTTGGGAGGATTTCGGTGAGATTTTTGGGGAATTTTGGGTGATTTTTAGGGGATTGGGATGATTTTATGGGACGATTTTGGGGGAGATTTCGGGTGATTTTTGGGGGGATTTTTGGGAGATTTTGGGGGGATTTGGAGGGATTTCGGGAATTTTTTCAGGGGGCTGGGATGATTTTTGGGGATTTTGGGGAATTTTGGGAGATTTTGAGTGATTTTGGGGAGAATTTGAGAGATTTTGGGAATTTTGGGAGATTTTGGGGGTTTTGGGAGATTTTGGGGAGATTTTTGGGGTTTTTGGGAGATTTTGGGAGATTTGGGGAGATTTTAGGGGGATTTTGGGTGATTTTTTGGGGGATTTTGGGGGGTTTGGGGAGATTTTGGGAGGATTTCGGAGATTTTGGGGGAATTTTGGGTGATTTTTGGGGGTTTTGGGGGAGATTTGGGAAGATTTTGGGAGGATTTTGGGTGATTTTTGGGGGATTTTGGGGATTTTTGGGGGATTTTGATTTGGAGGGATTTTGGGAATTTTGGGGGATTTGGTGGGATTTTGGGAATTTTTTGGGGGCTGGGATGATTTTTGGGGATTTTGGGGGATTTTTGGGGAGATTTTGGGAGGTCTTTTGGGGGATTTTGGGGGGTTTTGGGAGATTTTTGGGGATTTTGGGAGATTTTTGGGGAATTTTGGGTGAATTTCGGGGATTTTGGGATAAAAATTAGGGGTGATTTGGGAGATTTCGGCTGATTTTGGGGGAGGATTTTGGGGAAATTTTTGGGGTTTTGGGAGATTTTGGGATAATTTTTGGGATGATTTGGGAGATTTCAAGATTTGATTTTGGGGGATTTTGGAGGATCTTGGGGTGATTTGGGGTTTTTGGGGGTATTTTTGGGGTGGTTTTGGTGTTTTTGGGGTGTTTTAGGGCAGTTTAGGGGTATTTTGGGAGTGATTTGGGGTATTTTGAGTGTTTTTGGGGTATTTTTGGGGGTGTTTTGGGGTGGTTTGGGTTATTTTAGGGGATCTTTTAGGGTGTTTTGGGGTGTTTGGGGTGTCTTTTTAGGGGTGCTTTAGGGGTGATTTAGAGTGTCTTTTGGGGTGATCTTTGGGAGTATTTTAGGGTGATCTTTTAGGAGTATCTGAGGTGTTTTTGGGGGTGTTTTTAGGGGTGATTTTTGGGGAGACAGTTTTGGGGGTATTTTTGCGTATTTTGGTGTTTTTGGGGTATTTTGGGGTGTTTTTAGGGGTATTTTGGGGAGTTTTGGGGTGTTCTCAGGGTGATTCCCGGGTGTTTTTAGGGGCAGTTTTGGGGTATTTCTGGGTGGTTTTGGGGTGTCTAGGGTTATTTTAGGGGTGTTTTAGGGGTGTTTGGGGTATTTTGGGTGTTTTTTAGGGGAGTTTTTGGGGTCTCCACTCGAAGCTCAGGGTGTCTCAGGTAGGCGCTAGCTCATTGGGGTGAGTTTGGGGTAATTTTGGGGTGTTTTACGTGACTTTCTGGGTGTTTTGGGTGCTAGGCATTTTAGGGGTGATTTTGGGGAGCATTTTGGGGTGTTTTAGTACTTTGGGGTGATTTTAGGGGCAGTTTTGGGAGTATTTTGGGGTGTTTTTGGGGTGTTTTTGGGGTGTTTTGGGTGTTTTGGAGTCTCACCTCACGAAGCTCAGGTGTCTCAAGTGGGCGTTGGCTCATTTTGGGGTGTTTTGGGGTATTTTAGGGGGTATTTTGGTGTTTTTGGGGTGTTTTTGGGGTGTTTTGGGTTGATTTTGGGTGTTTTGGGGGTGTTTTTGGGGTGTTTCGGGGTGATTTCGGGTATTTTGGGGCAGTTTTGGGGGTATTTCTGGGTGTTTTTAGGGGTGTTTTGGGATGTTTTAGGGATTTTGGGTGTTTTTGGGGGTGTTTTGGGTTGATTTTGGGTGTTTTTTGGGGTGTTTGGGGTATTTTGGGTGTTTTGGGGTGTTTTTGGGGTCTCACCTCATGAAGCTCAGGTGTCTCAGGTGGGTGCTGGCTCATTTTTGGGGTATTTTTGGGGAGTGATTTTGGGTGTTTTTGGGGTGTTTTGGGGTGGTTTTGGTGTTTTTTGGGGTATTTTTGGGGTGTTTTGGGGTGTTTTTGGGGTGTTTTGGGCAGTTTTGGGGTCTCACCGGCTTGAAGCTCAGGTGTCCCAGGTGGGCGTTAGCTCATTTTGGGGGTATTTTGGGGTGTTTTTGGGGTATTTTGGGGTGATTTTGGGGCAGTTTTGGGGGTGTTTTGGGGTGTTTTGGGGTGTTTTGGGTGTTTTGGAGTCTCACCTCATGAAGCTCAGGGTGTCTCAAGTGGGCGCTGGCTCATTTTGGGGTGTTTTGGGGTATTTTTGGGGTGTTTGGTGTTTTTGGGGTATTTTGGGGTGTTTTTGGGGTATTTTGGGGAGTTTTTGGGGTGTTTCGGGGTGATTTCGGGGTGTTTTGGGGCAGTTTTGGGGTATTTCTGGGTGGTTTTGGGGTGTTTTGGGGTATTTTGGGATGTTTTTGGGGTGTTTGGGGTATTTTGGGTGTTTTTAGGGGGAGTTTTTGGGGTCTCACCTGCGAAGCTCAGGTGTCTCAGGTGGGCGCTGGCTCATTTTGGGGTGTTTTCGGGTATTTTTGGGGGTGTTTTGGTGTTTTGGGGGGTATTTTTGGGGGTGTTTTGAGGTGATTTCGGGTGTTTTTGGGGGTGTTTTGGGAGTTTTGGGGTCCCACCCATGGCTCAGGTGTCCCAGGTGGGCTGGCTCATTTTGGGGTGTTTTGGGGTATTTTTGGGGTATTTTGGTGTTTTTTGGGCATTTTGGGGTGTTTCAGGGTGATTTCCGGGGTGTTTTGGGGCAGTTTTGGGGTATTTCTGGGTGGTTTTGGGGTGTTTTTGGGGTGTTTTTGGACTGATTTGGGTGTTTTTGGGGCAGTTTGGGGTATTTTGGGGTGATTTTGGGGTATTTTGGGGTGTTTTGGGAAGTTTTTGGGTGTTTTTGGGGTCCCACCCATGAGGCTCAGGTGTCTCAGGTGGTGCTGGCTCATTTTGGGGTATTTTTGGGGTGATTTTGGGTGTTTTTGGGGTATTTTTGGGGTGGTTTTGGTGTTTTTGGGGGCATTTTGGGGTATTTTGGGGTGTTTTGGGGTGTTTTTGGGGTGTTTTGGGCAGTTTTTGGGGTCTCACCGTGCTTAAGCTCAGGTGTCCCAGGTGGGCGTTAGCTCATTTTGGGGTATTTTGGGGTGTTTTGGGGTATTTTGGGGTGTTTTTGGGGTGTTTGGGGCAGTTTTGGGGTGTTTTTGGGGAGTTTTTGGGGTCTCACCTGCTGAAGCTCAGGGTGTCTCAGGTGGGCTTGGCTCATTTTGGGGTGATTTGGGGTAATTTTGAGGTGTTTTGGGGTGATTTCGGGTGTTTTTGGGTGTTTTTGGGGTATTTTGGGGTGATTTTGGGGGTATTTTAGGGGTGTTTTTGGGGGTGTTTTGGGTGTTTTGGGTGTTTTGGGGTCTCACCTGCCAAGCTCAGGTGTCCCAGGTGGGCACTGGCTCATTTTGGGGTGTTTTGGTGTTTTGGGGTGATTTGAGGTGATTTCGGGTGTTTTGGGTGTTTTTGGGGTGTTTTGGGGGCATTTTGGGGGACTTTGGGGTGATTTTGGGGCAGTTTTGGGGCATTTTGGGGGTGATTTGGGGTATTTTGGTGTTTTTGGGGTGTTTTGGGGTGATTTCGGGGTGGTTTTTGGGTTATTTTGGGGCTTTTTGGGGTATTTTTGTGGTGTTTTGGTGTTTTTAGGGGGTGTTTTGGGGTGATTTCAGGGTGTTTTAGGGGGTGATTTTGGGGCATTTTGGGGGTGTTTTTGGGACTATTTTGGGAAGTTTTGGGGTGTTTCAAGGTGATTTCGGGGTGTTTTGGGGCAGTTTTGGGGTATTTCTGGGTGGTTTTGGGGTGTTTTGGGTTATTTTGGGGTGTTTTTGGGGTGTTTGGGGAGTATTTTGGGTGTTTTTGGGAGTTTTTGGAGTCTCACCTGCGAAGCTCAGGTGTCTCAGGTGGGCGCCGCTCATTTTGGGGGTATTTTTGGTGTTTTTGGGGTATTTTTGGGGTGTTTTGGGTTGATTTTGGGTGTTTTTGGGGTGTTTTGGGTGTTTTTGGGGTGTTTTGGGGTCTCACCTGTGAAGCTCAGGTGTCCCAGGTGGGCACTGGCTCATTTTGGGGTATTTTTGGGGTGTTTTGGTGTTTTTGGGGTGATTTGAGGTGATTTCGGGTGTTTTGGGTGTTTTTGGGGTGTTTTGAGGTGATTTCCGGGGTGTTTTTGGGGGTGTTTTGGGAGTTTTTGGGGTCTCACCTGCGAAGCTCAGGTGTCCCAGGTGGGCGTTGGCTCATTTTGGGGTGTTTTGGGGTATTTTGGGGTATTTTGGGGTGTTTTTGGGGTATTTTGGGGTGTTTCAGGGTGATTTCAAGTGTTTTGGGGCAGTTTTGGGGTATTTCTGGGTGGTTTTGGGGTGTTTTTGGGGTGTTTTGGACTGATTTGGGTGTTTTTGGGGGCAGTTTGGGGGTATTTTGGGGGTGATTTTGGGGCATTTTGGGGGTGTTTTTGGGAAGTTTTTGGGTGTTTTGGGGGTCCCACCCTGCAAGCTCAGGTGTCTCAGGTGGGTGCTGGCTCATTTTGGGGGTATTTTTGGGGTGATTTTGGGTGTTTTTGGGGCATTTTTGGGGTGGTTTTGGTGTTTTTGGGCATTTTGGGGCATTTTTGGGGTGTTTTGGGGTGTTTTGGGGTGTTTTGGGCAGTTTTGGGGTCTCACCGGGCGAAGCTCAGGTGTCCCAGGTAGGCGTTAGCTCATTTTGGGGTATTTTTGGGGTGTTTTGGGGTATTTTGGGGTGTTTTTGGGGTGTTTGGGGGTATTTTGGGTGTTTTTGGGGAGTTTTTGGGGTCCCACCCACAAGCTCAGGTGTCCCTCAGGTGGCGCTAGCTCATTTTGGGGGTGATTTGGGGGTAATTTTGGGGTGTTTTAGGGGTGATTTCGGGTGTTTTTGGGTGTTTTTAGGGGTATTTTGGGGTGATTTTGAAGTTTTTGGGGTGTTTTTGGGGTACTTTGGGGTGATTTTGGGGCAGTTTTGGGCATTTTGGGGGTGTTTTTGGGGTGTTTTAGGGGTGTTTTGGGTGTTTTTGGAGTCTCACCTCATGGAAGCTCAGGTGTCTCAAGTGGAGTGTTTGGCTCATTTTGTGTTTTAGGGCATTTTGGGGTATTTTGGTGTTTTAGGGTATTTTTGGGGTGTTTTGGGTGATTTTGGGAGTTTTGGGGTGTTTTGGGGTGATTGGTATTTTAGGGCAGTTTTGGGAGTATTTCTGGGTGTTTTTGGGTGTTTGGTGTTTTGGATGTTTTGGGATGTTTTTGGGTGTTTTTGGGTTATTTTGGGGTGTTTTTGGGTGTTTTTGGGTATTTTTGGGGTGTTTGGGGTGTTTTGGGTGTTTTGGGGGAGTTTTTGGGGTCTCACCCAAGCTCAGGTGTCTCAGGTGGCCGCCAAGCTGCCTCCTGCACGCTGCCCAGCATCGCTCGGCCAGTGCCTGGGGGCACCCAAAATTATCCCCAAAATCCTAAAATTATCCCAAAATCATCCCCAAAATTATCCCAAAATCAACCCCTAAAATTATCCCAAAATTATCCCTAAAATCACCCGAAATTATCCCAAAATCAACCCCCAAAATTATCCCAAAATTATCCCCAAAATCACCCGAAATTATCCCAAAATCAACCCTAAAATCACCCGAAATTATCCCCAAAATCACCCAAAATTATCCCAAAATCATCCCAAAATCAACCCCAAAATTATCCCCAAAATCACCCAAAATTATCCCCAAAATCACTCAAATCAACCCCAAAAATAAGCCCAAAACACCCAAAATTATCCTTAAAATCACCCTGAAATCAACCCCAAAATAAGCCCAAAATCACCCAAAATTTTCCCTAAAATCACCCAAAATTATCCCAAAATCACTCAAAAATTATCCCCAAAATCACCCGAAAATCAACCCCAAAATAAGCCCAAAACACCCAAAATTATCCCTAAAATCACCCTAAAATTATCCACAAAATCATTCCCAAAATCTCCCAAAATTATCCCCAAAATCATCCCCAAAATCACCCAAAATTATCCCCAAAATCACCCAAAATTATCCCCAAAATCAACTCCCAAATTATCCCAAAATGAACCCCAAAATTATCCCCAAAATCACCCAAAATCATCCCCAAAGTAAGCCCAAAATTATCCCAAAATCATCCCAAAATTATCCCCAAAATCACCGAAAATTATCCCTAAAATCACCCAAAATTATCCCAAAATCAACCCCAAAATTATCCCCAAAATCACCCGAAATCAACCCCAAAATAAGCCCAAAAACACCCAAAATTATCCCTAAAATCACCCAAAATTATCCACAAAATTGCCCCAAATCATCCCAAAATTATCCCCAAAATCATCCCCAAAATCACCCAAAATTATCCCAAAGTTTTCCCAAAATTATCGCAAAATCCACTCTCCAGACTGGGCGCCGTTATCCTCAGCCCGTCCCAGTACAAACCAGTATAACCAGTATAACCATTTACCCTCCAAACTGGGCGCCGTGACCCTCAGCCCGTCCCAGTCCCATCCCAGTCCCATCCCAGTACAAACCAGTATAAACCAGTACAAACCTTCCAAACTGGGCCATTATTCTCAGCCCGTCCATCCCAGTATAACCAGTATAAACCAGTACAAACCTTCCAAACTGGAGCCGTTATTCTCAGCCCGTCCCAGTCCCATCCCAGTCCCATCCCAGTATAAACCAGTATAACCAGTTACCCTCCAAACTGGGGAGCCGTGACCCTCAGCCCGTCCCCCATCCCAGTACAAACCAGTATAACCAGTACAAACCAGTATAAACCAGTATAACCAGTACCTTCCAAACTGGGCGCCGTTATTCTCAGCCTGTCCCATCCCAGTACAAACCAGTATAACCAGTACAAACCAGTATAACCAGTATAACCAGTTACCCTCCAAACTGGGCGCCGTTATCCTCAGCCCGTCCCAGTCCCATCCCAGTACAAACCAGTACAAACCAGTATAACCAGTATAACCAGTACCTTCCAAACTGGGAGCCGTGACCCTCAGCCCGTCCCAGTCCCATCCCAGTACAAACCAGTATAACCAGTACAAACCAGTATAACCAGTATAACCAGTTACCCTCCAAACTGGGCTGCGTTATCCTCAGCCCGTCCCAGTCCCATCCCAGTCCCATCCCAGTCCCATCCCAGTATAACCAGTACAAACCAGTACAAACCAGTATAGTTACCCTCCAAACTGGGAGCCGTGACCCTCAGCCCGTCCCCATCCCAGTACAAACCAGTACAAACCAGTATAACCAGTATAAACCAGTACAAACCCCTCCAAACTGGGAGCCGTGACCCTCAGCCCGTCCCAGTCCCATCCCAGTACAAACCAGTATAACCAGTATAACCAGTTACCCTCCAAACTGGGAGCCGTTATCCTCAGCCCGTCCCAGTCCCATCCCAGTATAAACCAGTATAACCAGTACCTTCCAAACTGGGAGCCCGTTATCCTCAGCCCGTCCCATCCCAGTACAAACCAGTATAACCAGTACAAACCAGTATAAACCAGTATAGTTACCCTCCAAACTGGGGAGCCGTGACCCTCAGCCCGTCCCCAGTCCCATCCCAGTACAAACCAGTATAACCAGTATAACCAGTTACCCTCCAAACTGGGAGCCGTGACCCTCAGCCCGTCCCATCCCAGTACAAACCAGTACAAACCAGTATAGTTACCTTCCAAACTGGGAGCCGTTATTCTCAGCCCGTCCCATCCCAGTACAAACCAGTACAAACCAGTATAGTTACCTTCCAAACTGGGGAGCCGTTATTCTCAGCCCGTCCCATCCCAGTACAAACCAGTATAACCAGTATAACCAGTTACCCTCTAAACTGGGAGCCGTGACCCTCAGCCCGTCCCATCCCAGTACAAACCAGTATAACCAGTATAACCAGTTACCCTCCAAACTGGGAGCCGTTATCCTCAGCCCGTCCCATCCCAGTACAAACCAGTATAACCAGTACAAACCAGTACAAACCAGTATAAACCAGTACAAACCTTCCAAACTGGAGCCGTTATTCTCAGCCCGTCCCATCCCAGTACAAACCAGTATAACCAGTACAAACCAGTATAAACCAGTATAGTTACCCTCCAAACTGGGAGCCGTTATCCTCAGCCCGTCCCATCCCCAGTACAAACCAGTATAACCAGTATAACCAGTTACCCTCCAAACTGAAGCCGTTATCCTCAGCCCGTCCCATCCCAGTACAAACCAGTATAACCAGTATAACCAGTACCTTCCAAACTGGGAAGCCGTTATCCTCAGCCCGTCCCCATCCCAGTACAAACCAGTATAACCAGTATAACCAGTTACCCTCCAAACTGGGCCGTTATCCTCAGCCCGTCCCATCCCAGTACAAACCAGTATAAACCAGTACAAACCCTCCAAACTGGGGCCGTTATTCTCAGCCCGCTCCCAGTCCCATCCCAGTATAACCAGTACAAACCAGTACAAACCAGTATAAACCAGTACAAACCCTCCAAACTGGAGCCGTTATCCTCAGCCCGTCCCATCCCAGTACAAACCAGTACAAACCAGTATAGTTACCCTCCAAACTGGGAGCCGTTATTCTCAGCCCGTCCCAGTCCCATCCCAGTACAAACCAGTACAAACCAGTACAAACCAGTATAAACCAGTACAAACCCTCCAAACTGGGAGCCGTTATCCTCAGCCCGTCCCATCCCAGTACAAACCAGTATAACCAGTTACCCTCCAAACTGGGCGCCGTTATCCTCAGCCCGTCCCAGTCCCATCCCAGTATAACCAGTACAAACCAGTATAAACCAGTACAAACCCTCCAAACTGGGAGCCGTGACCCTCAGCCCGTCCCAGTCCCATCCCATCCCAGTATAACCAGTACAAACCAGTATAAACCAGTACAAACCCTCCAAACTGGGAGCCGTTATCCTCAGCCCCGTCCCAGTCCCATCCCAGTACAAACCAGTACAAACCAGTACAAACCAGTATAAACCAGTACAAACCCCTCCAAACTGGGAGCCGTTATCCTCAGCCCGTCCCCATCCCAGTACAAACCAGTATAACCAGTACAAACCAGTATAACCAGTATAAACCAGTACAAACCCTCCAAACTGGGAGCCGTGACCCTCAGCCCGTCCCAGTCCCATCCCAGTACAAACCAGTACAAACCAGTATAAACCAGTACAAACCCTCCAAACTGGGCGCCGTGACCCTCAGCCCGTCCCATCCCAGTACAAACCAGTATAACCAGTACAAACCAGTACAAACCAGTATAAACCAGTACAAACCCTCCAAACTGGGAGCCGTGACCCTCAGCCCGTCCCAGTCCCATCCCAGTATAACCAGTACAAACCAGTATAAACCAGTATAACCAGTATAGTTACCCTCCAAACTGGGAGCTGTGACCCTCAGCCCGTCCCATCCCAGTACAAACCAGTATAACCAGTACAAACCAGTATAACCAGTATAGTTACCCTCCAAACTGGGAGCTGTGACCTCAGCCCGTCCCAGTCCCATCCCAGTACAAACCAGTATAACCAGTATAAACCAGTATAGTTACCCTCCAAACTGGGAGCCGTTATCCTCAGCCCGTCCCAGTCCCATCCCAGTACAAACCAGTACAAACCAGTATAACCAGTACAAACCAGTATAAACCAGTATAGTTACCCTCCAAACTGGGGAGCCGTGACCCTCAGCCCGTCCTCGCTGCTGATCTCGGCTCAGGTGGGGAGGGGCGGGAGGGGCGGGGCTGCGCGGGGAGGGCGGGGCGAGGGGGGGAGGGAGGGGGCCCGCCCGGGGAGGGGCTCGTCCTCCTCCTCCGAGCTGGCCTGCGGGGGGGGCAAAATTAATTAATTAATTAGTTATTCGCGTGAAATTAATTAGCCCGAAATAATTTATAAAAAATTAATCCAAAATTAATTCACCCAAAATTAATGAATGTGAAATTAATTAATCCAAAATTAATTCGCCCAAAATTAATGAATGTGAAATTAATTCAGCCAAAATTAATTCGCCCAAAATTAATGAATGTGAAATTAATTAATCCAAAATTAATTCGCCCAAAATTAATGAATGTGAAATTAATTCGGCCAAAATTAATTCACCCGAAATTAATGAATGTGAAATTAATTCGGCCAAAATTAATTCACCAAAATTAATGAATGTGAAATTAATTCGGCCAAAATTAATTCAGCCCAAAAATTAATGAATGTGAAATTAATTCAGCCAAAATTAATTCAGCCCAAAATTAATGAATGTGAAATTAATTCGGCCAAAATTAATTCAGCCAAAATTAATTCGCCCAAAATTAATTC
Organism: Luscinia megarhynchos; assembly: GCA_034336665.1. NCBI lineage: Eukaryota > Metazoa > Chordata > Aves > Passeriformes > Muscicapidae > Luscinia > Luscinia megarhynchos. The sequence continues at coordinate 213,192 of JAPFBE010000068.1, read as the reverse complement.
ACCCAAAATTAATGAATGTGAAATTAATTCAGCCGAAATTAATCAGCCCAAAATTAATGAATGTGAAATTAATTCGGCCAAAATTAATTCGCCCGAAATTAATGAATGTGAAATTAATTTGGCCAAAATTAATTCACCCAAAATTAATGAATGTGAAATTAATTCAGCCAAAATTAATTCGCCCAAAATTAATGAATGTGAAATTAATTCGGCCAAAATTAATTCACCCAAAATTAATGAATGTGAAATTAATTCGGCCAAAATTAATTCGCCCAAAATTAATGAATGTGAAATTAATTCGGCCAAAATTAATTCACCCAAAATTAATGAATGTGAAATTAATTAACCCAAAATTAATTCGCCCAAAATTAACTATTATCATATATATATATATAAATACATATATATATAACCCAAAATTAACAAAATCTGCCCAAATCACCCCAAAATCGGCCAAAATCAACCCAAAATCACCCCAAAATCAGCCAAAATCAACCCAAAATCACCCCAAAATCAGCCAAAATCAACCCAAAATCACCCCAAAATCAGCCAAAATTAACCCAAAATCACCCCAAAATCAGCCAAAATTAACCCAAAATCGGCCAAAATCACTCCCCAAAATCGGCCAAAATCGGTCAAAATCAACCCTAAAATGATCCCAAAATCAACCCAAAAATCACCCCAAAATCGTATTAAAATCACCCCAAAATCGGCCAAAATCAACCCAAAATCGGCCAAAATCATCCCAAAATCATCCCAAAATCAGCCAAAATTAACCCAAAATCACCCCAAAATCGGCCAAAATTAACCCAAAATCACCCCAAAATCGGCCAAAATCATCCCAAAATCAGCCAAAATCAGCCAAAATCACCCCAAAATCACCCCCAAAAATCAGCCAAAATTAACCCAAAATCAGCTAAAATTAACCCAAAATCACTCCCAAAATCGGGTCAAAATCGGCTAAAATCACCCCAAATGAGTCCCAAAATCACTTCAAAATGATCCCAAAATTAACCCAAAATCAACCCAAAATCACCCCAAAATCAGCCAAAATTAACCCAAAATCATCCCAAAATCGCTAAAATCACTTTAAAATCGAGCTAAAATCGGCTAAAATTAACCCAAAATCACCCCAAAAATCGGTTAAAATCACCCCAAAATCAGCCAAGAATTAACCCAAAATCACCCCAAAATCGGTTAAAATCAACCCAAAATCACCCCAAAATCGGCTGAAAATCACTCCCAAAATCAGCCAAAATTAACCCAAAATCACCCCAAAATCGGTTAAAATCTGCCCAAATCACCCCAAAAATCATTAAAATCATCCCAAAATCATCCCAAAATCAGCCAAAATTAACCCAAAATCATCCCAAAATCGGCCAAAATCAACCCAAAATCACCCCAAAATCGGCCAAAATCTGCCCAAATCACCCCAAAATCGGCCAAAATCATCCCAAAATCATCCCAAAATCGGCCAAAATTAACCCAAAATCACCCCAAAATCGGTCAAAATCAACCCAAAATGCGATAAAATCGTACAAAATCAACCCAAAATGATCCCAAAATCAACCCAAAATCACCCCCAAAATCGGCCAAAATCAGCCAAAATTAACCCAAAATGTTGTAAAATTAACCCAAAAATCACCCCAAAATCGGCCAAAATCAACCCAAAATCACCCCAAAATCGGCCAAAATCAACCCAAAATCACCCCAAAATCAGCCAAAATCAACCCAAAATCACCCCAAAATCATCCCAAAATCGGCCAAAATCCCCAAATGTGCCCAAAATTAACCCAAATTTTACCTCAAATCAACAAAAAAAAATCAACAAATATCGACCAAAAATTGCTCCTAAATTCCCCAAAATTCCCCAAAAATCCCCCAAAATTCCCCAAAATTCCCCACATCCCGCCCCTCCCCCTCACCTGGGACATGGGTGTGGCTCAGAGCCGAGATGACGTCACTGGGGGAGACCTGGGAGGAATTTTGGGAATTTTTGAGGGAACCCTTTAGGGTTTTTGAGGGAATCACTTGAGGAATTTTTGGGACTTGGAGAATTTTTGGGGATTTTTGGGGAATTTTTGAGGAATTTTTAGGGGGAATTTTTACTAGGGATTTTTTAGAATTTTGGGGAGTTTTTAGAGGGAATTCTGAGGATTTTGAGGGAATTTTAAGGGAATTTTTGGGATTTTTGGGGGAATTTTAGGGAATTTTAGGGGATTTTGGGGACTTTAGAGAATCTCTGGGGAATTTTTGAGGGATTTTGAGGATTTTTGAGGGCTAGGGGAATTTTGGGAATTTTTGGGATATTTTTTGGGGATTTTTGGGGGAATTTTTGGGGTTTTTTGGGGTTTTTTGGGAATTTTTGGGGATTTTTGGGGATTTTTTTGTGATTTAAGAGAATTTGGGGAGGTTCTGGAGAATCTTTTGTGGATTTCAGGGAGGATTTTGGGGAAAATTTTCGGGAATTTGGGGAAATTTTAGGGGATTTGGGTGAATTTAGGGGGAATTTTGGGATGAGTTCAGGGAGGGATTTGGGGGAATTTTCAGGGATTTGGGGATTTTGGGGAATTTGAGGCAATTTTGGGAACATTTTGGGGCCATTTTGGATGATTTTGGGGAATGATGAAAATATTTTGGGGCAATTTCAGGCGGTTTTGGGAATATTTTGGGGCAATTTTAAGGGATTTTAGGGACATTTTGGGCGATTTTAGTGGATTTTGGGTGATTTCGGGACATTTTTGGTGGTTTTGGGGATATATTGGGGATATTTCGGGTGATTTTGGGATATTTTGGGTGATTTTGAGATATTTTTGGGTGATTTTGGGTGATTTTGGGATATTTTTGGATATTTTCGGGATATTTCGGGATATTTTTGGGTGATTTTAGGGGATATTTTTGGGGATTTTTTGGGGTATTTTAGGATATTTTGGGATATTTTTGGGTTATTTGGAGATATTTTTGGTTAATTTTGGGCAATTTTGGGATATTTTTTGGATATTTTGGAATATTTTTGGGATTTTTTTGAGATATTTTGGGTGATTTTGGGATATTTTTAGTTTATTTTGGGTAATTGTGGGATATTTTGGGGTGATTTTGGGGATATTTTGGGATACTTAGGGTGATTTTGGGATTTTTTTCGGGATATTTTTTGGATATTTCGGGATATTTTGGGATATTTTGGGATATTTTGGAATATTTTGGGATACTTTGGGATATTTTGGGATATTTTGGGATATTTTGGGATATTTTCGGGATATTGTTGGGATGTTTTTGGGATATTTTGGGATTATTTTGGGGATATTTTGGGATATTTTGGGGTATTTTGGGATATTTTGGGATATTTTCGGGATATTTTGGGATATTTTGGGGTATTTTGGAATATTTTGGGACATTTTGGGATATTTTGGGACATTTTGGGATATTTTGGGATATTTTGGGATATTTTGGGACATTTTGGGATATTTTTGGGATATTTTGGGATATTCTGGGATATTTTGGGATATTTTGGGATATTTTGGGATATTTTGGGAATATTATGGGATATTTTGGGGGTGATTTTTGGGGATATTTTGGGATATTTTGGGATATTTTGGGAATATTATGGGATATTTTGGGGTGATTTTGGGGATATTTTAGGGATACTTTGGGATATTTTGGGATATTTTGGGGATTTTTGGGGAATTTTTGGGATATTTTGGGTGATTTTGGGGATATTTTAGGGACATTTTAGGGATATTTTGGGACATTTTGGGATATTTTGGGATATTTTGGGATATTTTTGGGATATTTTTGGGGAATATTATGGGATATTTTGGGGTGATTTTGGGGATATTTTTGGGATATTTTGCGGGATATTTTCGGGGATATTTTGGGATATTTTGGGATATTTTAGGATATTTCTCGGGATATTTTGGGATATTTTGGGATATTTTGGGATATTTTGGGATATTTTTGGGGATATTTTGGGATATTTTGGGATATTTTTGGGATATTTTGGGATATTTTGGGATATTTTTGGGAATATTATGGGATATTTTGGGGTGATTTTGGGGATATTTTGGGGATACTTTGGGATATTTTGGGATATTTTGGGGATTTTTGGGGAATTTTGGGATATTTTGGGTGATTTTGGGGATATTTTGGGACATTTTGGGATATTTTGGGACATTTTGGGATATTTTGGGATATTTTGGGATATTTTGGGATATTTTTGGGAATATTATGGGATATTTTGGGGTGATTTTGGGGATATTTTAGGGATATTTTAGGGATATTTTACGATATTTTGGGGATATTTTGGGATATTCTGGGATATTTTGGGATATTTTTGGGATATTTTTGGGATATTTTGGGATATTTTGGGATATTTTGGGATATTTTTGGGATATTTTGGGATATTTTGGGGATATTTTGGGATATTTTTGGGATATTTTTGGGATATTTTGGGATATTTTGGGATATTTTTGGGGATATTTTTGGGATATTTTGGGATATTTTGGGATATTTTTGGGATATTTTGGGATATTTTGGGATATTTTGGGATATTTTTGGGGGATATTTTGGGATATTTTGGGATATTTTGGGATATTTTTGGGGATATTTCGGGATATTTCTGGGATATTTTGGGATATTTTTGGGGATATTTTGGGATATTTTGGGTCTCACCCGCAGCTGTCGCTCATCAGCTCCTCCGGCTCCTCCTTCACCCTGGGGGGAGGGGAGGGGACACGTGACCCCAAAATCGGGACACGTGACCCCAAAATCGGGACAGGTGACCCCAAAATTGGGACAGGTGACCCCAAACTGGGACAGGTGACCCAAAATTGGGACAGGTGACCCCAAAATCGGGACAGGTGACCCCAAACTGGGACAGGTGACCCCAAAATTGGGACAGGTGACCCCAAACTGGGACAGGTGACCCCAAACTGGGACAGAGTGACCCCAAAATTGGGACAGAGTGACCCCAAACTGGGACAGGTGACCCCAAATCGGGACAGGTGACCCCAGACTGGGACAGGTGACCCCAAACTGGGACAGGTGACCCCAAACGGGGACAGGTGACCCCAAAATTGGGACAGGTGACCCCAAACTGGGACAGGTGACCCCAAATTGGGACAGGTGACCCCAAAATCGGGACAGGTGACCCCAAAATTGGGAGAGGTGACCCCAAACTGGGACAGGTGACCCCAAATTGGGACAGGTGACCCCAAAATTGGGACAGGTGACCCCAAATTGGGACAGGTGACCCCAAATCGGGACAGGTGACCCAAAAATCGGGACAGGTGACCCCAAACTGGGACAGGTGACCCCCAAACTGGGACAGGTGACCCCAAAAATCGGGACAGAGTGACCCCAAACTGGGACAGGTGACCCCAAACTGGGACAGGTGACCCCAAAATTGGGAGAGGTGACCCCAAAATCGGGACAGGTGACCCCAAACTGGGACAGGTGACCCCAAAATTGGGACAGGTGACCCCAAACTGGGACAGGTGACCCCAAAATTGGGAAAGGTGACCCCAAAATTGGGACAGGTGACCCAAAATTGGGACAGGTGACCCCAAATCGGGACAGAGTGACCCCAGACTGGGACAGGTGACCCCAAACTGGGACAGAGTGACCCCAAAATTGGGACAGGTGACCCCAAAATCGGGACAGGTGACCCCCAAACGGGGACAGGTGACCCCAAAATTGGGACAGGTGACCCCAAACTGTCACTGTCCCCAATGTTCCCCAGTGTCCCCAATTCCCCAATGTCCCCCACTGTCCCCCAATGTCCCCAGTGTCCCCACTGTCCCAAATCCCCACAGTGTCCCCCAATGTCCCAAAATTCCCCCAGTGTCCCCAATGTCCCCAATCCCCCAATGTCCCCCACTGTCCCCAATTCCCAGTGTCCCCCAATCCCCACAATGTCCCCCAATGTCCCCCTAATCCCCCCAATCCCCCCAGTGTCCCCTAATGTCCCCAATTCCCCAATGTCCCCAATCCCCCAACCCCTCCAGTGTCCCCGTAGTGTCCCCCAGTGTCCCCCAATCCCCCAGTGTCCCCAAATTCCCCCAGTGTCCCCAGTGTCCCCAGTGTCCCCACCTGCTGTCCCCACTGTCCAGCTCCAGCCATGGTCTCTTCGTCCCCGGCCCCGTCCCTCCCCGGTCTCTTGGCATGTCCCCAAGCTGTCCCCAAGGGCGTCCCCCGTGGCCGTTGGTGGCACTACCACCACCACGGGGTGGCCCCGGGTGACGTCACCGAGGTGGTGGCCATGGCTGATGTCCCCCAAGCTGGTGGCCATGGACATTTCCCAGCTGGTGGCCCTGAGTGATGTCCCCAAGCTGGTGGCTCTGATCGATGTCCCCAAGCTGGTGGCTCTGATTAATGTCCCCAGATTGGTGGCTCTGATTAATGTCCCCAGATTGGTGGCTTCCATCAATGTCCATAAATTGGTGGCCTTGGCCAATGTCCCCAAGCTGGTGGCTTCCATCCATGTCCCCAAGCTGGTGGCTCTCGGTGATGTCCCCAAGCTGGTGGCTCTGACTGATGTCCCCAAACTTGTGTCCTTGGCCAATGTCCCCAAGTTGGTGGCTCTGACGGATGTCCCCAAACCGATGGCTCTGCCTGATGTCCCCAAGCTGGTGGCTTTGATCCATGTCCCCAAACTGGTGGCTCTGATGGATGTCCCCAAGCTGGTGGCTTCCATCAATGTCCCCAAGCTGGTGGCTCTGCCTGATGTCCCCAAGCTGGTGGCTTTGATCCATGTCCCCAAACTGGTGGCTCTGATGGATGTCCCCAAGCTGGTGGCTCTGACGAATGTCCCCAGGTTGGTGGCTCTGATCAATGTCCCCAAGCTGGTGTCCTTGGCCAATGTCCCCAAGCTGGTGGCTTCCATCAACGTCCCCAAGCCGGTGTCCTGGGCCAATGTCCCCAAGCTGGTGGCTCTGCCTGATGTCCCCAAGCGGGTGGCTCTGTTGGATGTCCCTAAGCCGGGTGGCTCCCTGCCCGCTGCCCCCATCGCCGCTCGTCCCCGCCAGGGCGCCACTGGGTCCCCGCTGTCCCTCGCTGTCCCCTCGCTGTCCCCCGTCCCCCGTGACGCCAAGCAGCACGTAACTCCACGATGTCGGGGGCAGCCCCTCCTGGGGGGCGGCTGGTGGCCCCGGGGTGGCCCTGTCCCCTCTGCTGTCCCCTCTGCTGTCCCCGCTGTCCCCTCCACACTGGCCAAGTCATGGCCCCGTCCCAGCTGCTGGATGTGGGGACACGGGGACAGCGGGACAGAGGGACAGCCACTGGCCACTACTGGGTGCGGCTGTAGCCGAGCAGAATCGCTCCCTGTCCCCGTCCCTGTCCCTGTCCCTGTCCTCGTGCCTGTCCCTGTCCCTGGCTCCTGTCCCTGTCCCTGTCCCCGTGCCTGTCCCCGTCCCTGTCCCTGTCCCCGTGCCTGTCCCTGTCCCCGAGGTGGCACTGAGCTGAGTGGCATCGTCCCTGCTCCCTCGCTGGTGTCACCGCTGGGCGGGGATGGCAGCGGCCGGGTGACGAGGGGCCTGCGGGGACAGAGGGGATGGTGACAGTGGGGGACAGGTGACAATGGGGATGGGGGTGACAATGGGGACAGGTGACAATGGGGACAAGGAGGTGACAATGGGGATGGGGGGGGTGACAATGGGGACAGGTGACAATGGGGATGGGGGGTGACAATGGGGACAGGTGACAATGGGGGACGGGAGGTGACAATGGGGGTCAGGTGACAAGGGGGACAGGTGACAATGGGGATGGAGGGTGACAATGGGGACAGGTGACAATGGGGGTCAGGGTGACAATGGGGACAGGTGACAATGGGGATGGGGACAGGTGACAATGGGGATGGAGGGTGACAATGGGGTCAGGTGACAATGGGGATGGGGGTGACAATGGGGACAAGGAGGTGACAATGGGGATGGGGGTGACAATGGGGACAGGTGACAATGGGGACAAGGAGGTGACAATGGGGATGGGGGTGACAATGGGGACAGGTGACAATGGGGATGGGGGGTGACAATGGGGACAGGGTGACAATGGGGACAGGTGACAATGGGGATAGGTGACAATGGGGATGGGGTGACAATGGGGTCAGGTGACAAGGGGGACAGGTGACAATAGGGATGGGGGGTGACAATGGGGACAGGTGACAATGGGGATGGGGGTGACAATGGGGATGGGGGGTGACAATGGGGACAGGTGACAATGGGGACAGGTGACAATGGGGATGGGGGGGTGACAATGGGGACAGGTGACAATGGGGACAAGGGAGGTGACAATGGGGACAGGTGACCATGGGGATGGGGGGGTGACAATGGGGACAGGTGACCATGGGGACAAGGAGGTGACAATGGGGGACAGGTGACAATGGGGACAGGGAGGTGACAATGGGGACAGGTGACCATGGGGATGGAGGTGACAATGGGGACAGGTGACCATGGGGATGGGGGTGACAATGGGGACAGGTGACAATGGGGATGGGGGGTGACAATGGGGACAGGTGACAATGGGGATGGGGGTGACAATGGGGTCAGGTGACAATGGGGATGGAGGGTGACAATGGGGACAGGGAGGTGACAATGGGGACAGGAGACAATGGGGACAGGGAGGTGACAATGGGGACAGGTGACAATGGGGATGGAGGGGTGACAATGGGGACAGGGAGGTGACAATGGGGACAGGAGACAATGGGGACAGGTGACAATGGGGACAGGAGGTGACAAAGGGGACAGGTGACAATGGGGGTCGGGGGGTGACAATGAGCTTGACAATGGGGACAGGGGGTTAAAATGAGGGTGACAATGGGATCAGGGGTGACAACGGGGGTGGCAATTGTCTCAAGGAGTGACAACGACATTAGGGGTGGCACAACCAGAGAAGTGACAATGACCCCAGAGGAGGTGACAATGACCCCCAGAGGGAGGTGACAATGCCCCCCGAGGGAGGTGGCACTGACCTGGTTGCCACCTCCAGCGCCACCGCTGTCCCCAGAGCTGGCTGGCCCCATCGGGTGACACCGTGACGCCACTCAAGGCCTTTGGGTGACGCTACACTGGGGACGACGGCCTCGGGAGTGGCATCACCTGGGGGTGACAGCGGGACACTGAGGTGACGCCACTCCGGAAGTGCCACCGCCCCAGGAGGTGACAACGGCCTGGGAGTGGCACTGCCCCTGGGGTGACAGTGACCCAGAGGTGCCACCACCCCAGGAGGTGACACTGACCCTGGGGGATGACACTGACCCTGGGGTGGCACTGTCCCTGTCCCTGTCCCTGTCCCTGTCCTGCTGGGTGACACTGCCCCCAGGAGGTGACACAGTGGCCCTGGGGGTGGCATCTGTCCCCGTCCCTGTCCCAGGAGGTGACACATGCCCCCAGGTGGTGACCCTGACCCTGGGGTGGCACTGTCCCTGTCCCTGTCCCTGTCCCTGTCCCTGTCCCTGTCCCTTATCCCGTTGGGTGACACAGCCCCAGGAGGTGACAGTGGCCCTGGGGTGACACTGACCTGGTTGGTGTCCTCTCCCTCTCCCCTGTCCCTGTCCCAGGAGGTGACACTGGACCCTGGGGTGACACTGTCCCTGTCCCTCGGGTCTCCGTGGCTGACACCACCCCCAGGAGGTGGCACTGTCCCTGTCCCTGTCCCTGTCCCTGTCCCTCGTCCCTGCGGGTGACACTGCCCCAGGAGGTGACACTGACTCTGGGGTGACACTGTCCCTGTCCCTCTCCCCTGTCCCTCCTGTCCCTGTCCCCATCCCTGGGCCAGGGTGACACAGCCCCCAGGAGGTGACAGTGGCCCTGGGGGTGACACTGACCTGGCTGGTGTCCCTCTCCCTCTCCCTGTCCCTGTCCCAGGAGGTGACACTGACCCTGGGGTGACACTGTCCTGTCCCCCGCCCTCGCGTGGCTGACACTCACCCCAGGAGGTGGCACTGTCCCTGTCCCTGTCCCTGTCCCTGTCCCTCGGCCCCCGTAAGTGACACTGCCCCAGGAGGTGACACTGACTCTGGGGTGACACTGTCCCTGTCCCTCTCCCCTGTCCCTGTCCCTGTCCCCATCCCGCTGGGTGACACAGCCCCAGGAGGTGACACAGCCCCCTGTCCCTGTCCCTGTCCCTGTCCCTGTCCCTGTCCCTGTCCCTGTCCCATCCCGTGGGTGACACTCCACCTGTCCCTGTCCCTGTCCCATCCCTGTGGGTGACACTCACCTGTTCGGCCGGCCCCCGTCCCTGTCCCTGTCCCTGTCCCTGTCCCTGTCCCCATCCTGCTGGGTGGCATTGCCCCTGGGGGTGACATTGACCCTGGGGGTGACACTCTCCCCTGTCCCTGTCCCTGTCCCTGCCCCTGTCCCTGTCCCTGTCCCATCCCCGTGGGTGACACTCACCTGTTCCCTGTCCCTGTCCCTGTCCCTGTCCCCCATCCTCGGGTGACACAGCCCCTGTCCCTGTCCCTGTCCCTGTCCCTGTCCCTGTCCCATCCCGGGTGGGTGACACTCTCACCTGTTCCCTGTCCCTGTCCCTGTCCCTGTCCCCATCCCGTGGGTGACACTGCCCCAGGAGGTGACACTGTCCCTGTCCCTGTCCCCTGTCCCTGTCCCTGTCCCTGTCCCATCCTCGTGGGTGACACTCACCTGTTCCCTGTCCCTGTCCCTGTCCCCTGTCCCTGTCCCTGTCCCCTGTCCCCATCCCGTGGGTGACACTCACCTTGTTCGCTGTCCCCCGCCCCTGTTCAAGCTGTCCCTGTCCCTGTCCCTGTCCCTGTCCCATCCCGTGGGTGACACTCTCACCTGTTCCCCTGTCCCCTCGCCCTGCTCGTGACACCGTGTCTGGTGGTAGGGGTGTCCCCGTGGTGACACCGGCTGGGGACACCCCTGGGGACACTGGGGACACCCCCTTGGGGACGCTTTGGGGACACCCCTGGGGACACTGCAGACAGCGCCAAGTGCTGCCACCTAGGCCTCGGGACACTCGGGTCACCCACTGTGGGGATGTGAGCTGCACGGCCGGGGCTGGCCTGAGGGGGACAGCTGGTGGCACTGGTGGCACTCAGTGTCACCGATGTCACCAGTGTCACTGAGTGTCACCGAGTGTCACCGAGTGTCACCGAGTGGCACCGGGAAGTGGCACCAGTGTCACCGAAGTGTCACTCGAGTGTCACTGAGTGTCACCGAAGTGTCACCGAAAGTGTCACTGAGTGTCACTAGTGTCACCGACAGTGTCACTGAGTGTCACCAGTGTCACCGAAAGTGTCCCCTAATGTCCCCTAATGTCCCCAATGTCCCCCAATCCTCTCTCAATGTCCCCCAATGTCCCCATTGTCCCCAATCACCCCCTAATGTCCCCAGTGTCCCCTAATGTCCCCTCAATGTCCCCCCAGTGTCCCCCCAGTGTCCCTCAATGTCCCCCCAACGCCCCCCAATGTCCCCCCCAGTGTCCCCTAATGTCCCCTAATGTTCCCAAATTCCCCCTAATGTCCCCTAATGTCCCTCAATGTCCCCACCCCCCTAATGTCCCCCTAATGTCCCCAATGTCCCTAGTGTCCCCTAATGTCCCCAATGTCCCCCCAGTGTCTCCAATCCCCCAATGTCCCCTAATGTCCCCAATGTCCCCCTTAGTAGTCTCCAATCCCCCCTAATGTTCCTAGTGTCCCCCTAGTGTCCCCAGTGTCCCCCCAGTGTCCCCCGCCACTCACCCGGGGGAGGGGCCAAGGAGGAGCTCCCTCGGGGGGCCGTATGGGGGTGACACCCCCGGGGGAGGGGCGGCGCCTTGGGGACATCGGGACTTAGTGTTCTTCTCTCTCCTCCTCCCCCACCCCCGGGTTGGGGGGGTCCCGGGCTGGAACCTGAGGGGGGGGAGGGAGGGAGAAAATCAGAGAGGGGGAGGGTGCTAGATCCCCCTCCCCACCCCAAAAAAAAGGGTCTGGGGGGTGGAAATGGGGTGGGGAGGGGTCACCAGGAGTTGGGGGAGGGGTCCCAGGGGTGGGGGAGGAGCTTGGGTGGGTCGGGGGTGAATTTGGGGAGGGGTCCCAGGGTGATTTTGGGAGGGGGTCCCAGGGTGATTTTGGGGAGGGGTCCCAGGGTGATTTTGGGGAGGGGGGGTCTCAGGGTCTCAGTGTGAATTTGGGGAGGGGTCTCAGGAATATTTTGGGGAGGGTCCCAGGGCTGAATTTGGGGAGGGGTCCTGTGGGTAGGGGTTGTGTTTGGGGGGAGGGGAGGGTCCCTGGGGGTGTGTCTGTAAATTTGGGGAGGGGTCTCAGAGTGAATTTGGGGGAGGGGTCTCTGTGTTATTCTAATTTGGGGGAGGGGTCTCTGTGTTATTCTAATTTGGGAGGGGGTCTCCTGCACCGGGGGTCCCGTGGGTGATGGTCAGCTCTCACCCGGGGGGTCAGTGTGAATTTGGGGAGGGGTCTCAGTGTGAATGTGGGAGGGGTCTCTGTGTCTCAGGGTTACTTTGGGGAGGGTCTCTCTGTGTTATTTTAATTTGGGGAGGGGTCTCAGTGAACTGGGGAAGGGGTCTCTGTGTTATCCCAATTTGGGGAGGGGTCTCAGTGTCTCAGGGCTATTTTGGGGAGGGGTCTCAGTGAATTTGGGGAGGGTCTCTGTGTTTCTCAGTGAATTTGGGGGAGGGGTCTCAGGATTAATTTGGGGAGGGGTCTCAGTGAATTTGGGAGGGGTCTCCGCACCGGGGGTCCCGTGGGCGATGGTCAGCTCCCTGCCCTGGGGGGTCAGTGTGAATTTGGGGAGGGTCTCTGTGTTATTCTAATTTGAGGAGGGGTCCCAGGATTATTCTAATTTGGGGGAGGGGTCTCAGTGTGAATTTGGGGGAGGGTCTCTGTGTCTCAGGGTTAATTTGGGGAGGGGTCTCAGGGTTATTTTGGGGAAGGGGTCTCAGGGTTATTTTAATTTGGGGGAGGGGTCTCAGTGTCTCAGGAGTGAATTTGGGGAGGGGTCTCAGTGAATTTGGGGGAAGGGTCTCAGTGAATTTGGGGAGGGTCTCAGTGTGAATTTGGGGAGGGGTCTCCTGCGACCGGGGGTCCCGTGGGCTGCATGGTCAGTTCTGGCTCTTGGGGGGCCAGTGTGAATTTGGGGGAGGGGTCTCAGTGTGTTATTCTAATTTGGGGAGGGGTCCCCAGTGTCTCAGTGTTATTCTAATTTGGGGAGGGGTCTCTGTGTGTTATTCTAATTTGGGGAGGGGTCTCAGTGTCTCAGTGTTATTCTAATTTGGGGAGGGTCTCTGTGTTATTTTAATTTGGGGAGGGGTCTCCGTGACCGGGGGTCCCGTGGGCGATGGTCAGCTCCTGCCCGGGGTGGGGGGGCAGTGTGAATTTGGGGGAGGGGGTCTCAGTGAATTTGGGGAAGGGTCTCAGTGAATTTGGGGAGGGGTCAGTGTGAATTTGGTGAGGGGTCTCAGTGTCTCAGAGTGAATTTGGGGAGGGGTCTCAGTGTCTCAGAGTGAATTTGGGGAGGGGTCTCTGTGTTATTCTAATTTGGGGAGGGGTCTCAGTGAATTTGGGAGGGGTCTCGCACCGGGGGTCCCGTGGGCTTATGGTCAGTTCTGCTCGGGGCTCCAGTGTGAATTTGGGAGGGGTCTCTGTGCTCCCCAGTGAATTTGGGAGGGGTCTCCGCATCGGAGGTCCCGTGGGCAATGGTCAGTTCTGCTCTGGGGGGTCAGTGTGAATGTGGGGAGGGGTCTCTGTGTGTTATTTTAATTTGGGGAGGGGTCTCCGCGACCGGGGTCCCGTGGGTAATGGTCAGTTCTGCCCGGGGTCAGTGTGAATTTGGGGAGGGTCTCTGTGTCTCAGTGTTAATTTGGGAGGGGTCTCAGTGAATTTGGGGAGGGGTCTCCGCATCGGAGGTCCCCGCGGGCTATGGTCAGTTCTGCCCGGGGTCAGTGTGAATTTGGGGAGGGGTCTCAGTGTCTCAGTGTGAATTTGGGAGGGTCTCTGTCTCTCAGTGAATTTGGGGAGGGGTCTCAGTGTTATTTTAATTTGGGGAGGGGTCTCGGTACCGGGGCTCCCGTGGGCGATGGTCCGGTTCTGCTCCGGGGGGTTCCCCGGGGGGGTCTCGGCCCCTCCCCCCCCCGCGGCGCCCGGCGGCTGCTCCAGGATCCGGCAGCGATACCAGCAGCGGCGGCGCGCGTCCCGCGTGCTCCAGTACAGCCTCCAGCACCTGGGGGATCCAGTATGGACCAGTATGGACCAGTATAACCCAGTATGGACTGGTATGGATCGGTATGGATCGGTATAAACCCATAGAAACCAGTATAACCCAGTATAACCCAGTATAACCCAGTATAACCCCAGTATAACCCAGTATAGCCCAACAGCCGCCCCGCTGCGGTTCAGCAGTACAGCCTCCAGCACCTGGGAGAACCAGTATAAACCAGTATGGACCAGTAATGGACCAGTATGGATCGGTATGGATCGGGTATAAACCCATAGAAACCAGTATAACCCAGTATAACCCAGTATAACCCAGTATAGCCCAACAGCGTCCCGCGTGCTCCAGTACAGCCTCCAGCACCTGTACGGACCAGTATGGACCAGTACGGACCAGTATGGACCGGTATAAACCGGTATGGATCGGTATAAACCCACAGAAACCAGTATAACCCAGTATAACCCAGTATAACCCAGTATAACCCAGTATAACCCTAACAGCGCCCCGTGCTAGGTTCCAGTATGCAGCCTCCAGCACCTGTAATGACCAGTATAAACCAGTATGGACCAGTATGGACCAGTATGGACTGGTATGGATCGGTATAAACCCATAGAAACCAGTATAACCCAGTATAACCCAGTATAACCCAGTATAACCCAGTATAACCCAGTATAACCCAGTATAGCCCAGTATAACCCAGTATAACCCAGTATAGCCCAGTATAACCCAGTATAACCCAGTATAGCCCAACAGCGCCCCGCTGCGGCTCCAGTACAGCCTCCAGCACCTGGGGCACCAGTATGGACCAGTATGGACCAGTACGGACCAGTACGGACTGGTATGGACCGGTATGGATCGGTATGGATCGGTATAAACCCATAGAAACCAGTATAACCCAGTATAACCCAGTATAACCCAGTATAACCCAGTATAACCCAGTATAACCCAGTATAGCCCAACAGCGTCCCGCGTGCTCCAGTACAGCCTCCAGCACCTGGGGGATCCAGTATGGACCAGTATGGACCAGTACGGACCAGTATGGATTGGTATGGATCGGTATAAACCCATAGAAACCAGTATAACCCAGTATAACCCAGTATAACCCAGTATAACCCAGTATAACCCAGTATAACCCCAACAGCGCCCCGCTGCGGCTCCAGTACAGCCTCCAGCACCTGGGGGCACCAGTATGGACCAGTATGGACCAGTACGGACCAGTACGGACTGGTATGGATCGGTATGGATCGGTATGGATGGGTATAAACCCACAGAAACCAGTATAACCCAGTATAACCCAGTATAACCCAGTATAACCCAGTATAACCCAACAGCGTCTCCGCTGCGGCTCCAGTACAGCCTCCAGCACCTGGGTAACGGACCAGTATAAACCAGTATGGACCAGTATGGACCAGTATGGACTGGTATGGATCGGTATAAACCCATAGAAACCAGTATAACCCAGTATAACCCAGTATAGCCCAGTATAACCCAGTATAACCCAGTATAACCCAACAGCGTCCCGCGTGCTCCAGTACAGCCTCCAGCACCTGGGGACACCAGTATGGACCAGTACGGACCAGTACGGACCAGTATGGATCGGTATGGATCGGTATAAACCCATAGAAACCAGTATAACCCAGTATAACCCAGTATAACCCAGTATAACCCAGTATAACCCAACAGCGTCCCGCGTGCTCCAGTACAGCCTCCAGCACCTGTACGGACCAGTATAAACCAGTATGGACCAGTACGGACCAGTATGGATCGGTATAAACCCATAGAAACCAGTATAACCCAGTATAACCCAGTATAACCCAGTATAACCCAGTATAACCCAGTATAACCCAACAGCGTCCCGCGTGCTCCAGTACAGCCTCCAGCACCTGTACGGACCAGTATAAACCAGTATGGACCAGTATGGACCGGTATGGACCAGTATGGATCGGTATGGATCGGTATAAACCCATAGAAACCAGTATAACCCAGTATAACCCAGTATAACCCAGTATAACCCAGTATAACCCAGTATAACCCAGTATAACCCAGTATAGCCCAGTATAACCCAGTATAACCCAACAGCGTCCCGCGTGCTCCAGTACAGCCTCCAGCACCTGGGAGAACCAGTATGGACCAGTACGGACCAGTATGGACCAGTATGGACCAGTATGGACCAGTATGGACCGGTATAAACCCATAGAAACCAGTATAACCCAGTATAACCCAGTATAACCCAGTATAGCCCAACAGCGTCCCGCGTGCTCCAGTACAGCCTCCAGCACCTGGGGACACCAGTATGGACCAGTATGGACCAGTATGGACCAGTATAACCCAGTATGGACCGGTACGGACCAGTATGGACCGGTATGGACCAGTATAAACCAGTATGCACCGGTATAAACCAGTACAGACCCACGTGCTCCAGAACAGCTGACAACACCTGCCCAGTACAGACCAGTATAAACCAGTATGGACCAGTACAAACCAGTATGGACCAATACAAACCAGTATGGACCAGTACAAACCAGTAACCCCAAATCCCCTCCTGGTCCCTCCCAGTATAAACCAGTATAAACCAGTATAAACCAGCGCCTTGCAGTCCCTCCCAACCCCCTCCCAGTGCAAACCAGTATAAACCAGTAACCCTAAATCCCCTCTCAACTACTCTCCGTCCCTCCCACTATGAACCAGTATAAACCAGTAACCCCAAAACTCCTCGCAGACCGTCCCAGTATAAACCAGTAACCATAAATCCTCTCCCAGTAATTCCCAGTCCCTCCCAGTATAAACCAGTAACCATAAATCCTCTCCCAGTCCCTCCCAGTTTGGCCCACCTCCCTCCCAGTCCATCCCAGTCTCTCCCAGTTTAATCCCAGTAACTCCCAGTTTGTCCCAGTCCCCCCCAGTCCCTCCCAGTAACCCCAGTCTCTCCCAGTATAAACCAGTAACCATAAATCCTTTCCCAGTTCCCTCCCAGTTCCTTCCAGTCCTCCCAATCCCCTCCCAGTGCAAACCAGTATAAACCAGTAACCCCAAAACTCCTCACAGTCCGTCCCAGTCCATCCCAGTCCCTTCCAGTATAAAACCAGTAACTATAAATCCTCTTCCAGTAATTCCCAGTCCCTCCCAGTATAAACCAGTAACCATAAGTCCTCTCCCAGTTCCCTCCCAGTCCCCCCCAGTCCCTCCCAGTTTCTCCCAGTCCATCCCAGTTCCCTCCCAATCCCCTCCCAGTCCCTCCCAGTCTGTCCCAGTCCACCCCTAGTTCAATCCCAGTCCCTCCCAGTCCCTCCCAGTTCAATCCCAGTCCGTCCCAGTTCCCTCCCAGTTCCCTCCCTAGTTCCCTCCCAGTCCTGCGTCCCAGTCCGTCCCGCAGTCCCCTCCCAATTCAATCCCAGTCCATCCCAGTTCCCTCCCAGTCCCTCCCAGTTCAATCCCAGTCTCTCCCAGTTTACCCCAGTCCCTCCCCAGTCTCTCCCAGTCCCTCCCAGTCTCTCCCAGTCCCTCCCAGTCATTCCCAGTCCCTCCCAGTCTGTCCTAGTCCCTCCCGGTCCGTCCCAGTCCCATCCCAGTCCCTCCCGGGTCCATCCCAGTTCGTCCCAGTTCAATCCCAGTTCAATCCCAGTGCCTCCCAGTCCCTCCCAGTTCAATCCCAGTTCCCTCCCAGTCTCCTCCCAGTTCCCTCCCAGTCCCTCCCGGTTCAATCCCCAGTCTCTCCCAGTCCTTCCCAGTTCTCTCCCAGTCTCTCCCAGTCCCTGATCCCAGTCCGGCCCCAGTCCCTCCCAATTCAATCGCAGTCCATCCCAGTCTCTCCCAGTTCCCTCCCAGTCCCTCCCAGTCTCTCCCAGTTCAGTCCCAGTCTATCCCAGTCCCCCCAGTCCCTCCCAGTCCCTCCCAGTCCATCCCAGTCTATCCCAGTTCCTCCCCAGTCTAGTTCCCCCCCAGTCCCTCCCGCAGTCCTGGGCCCCAGTCCCTCCCAGTTCAATCCCAGTCCCTCCCTAGTTCAATCCCAGTCCCTCCCAGTCCCCCCAGTCCTGTCCCAGTCCCCCCCAGTCCGTCCTAGTCCGGGCTCCCAGTTGCTCACTGGTATCCCCACTGGGAATAGTCATCTGCCTCTCTCCTGGACAGTCTTGCACCCCAGGCGGTCGTATGGTCGGTGCGATGGAGCCTGAGAGACCCGAAACAGCCCAAAATAGTCACCCAAAATATCCCAAAATATCCCCAAATAATCACCCAAAAATATCCCCTAAAATATCCCAAAAATACCAAAACATCCCAAAATATCCCAAAAATAATCACCCAAAAATATCCCAAAATATCCCCAAATAGTCACCCAAAATATCCCCAAAATCATCCAAAATATCCCAAAATATCCCAAAATCATCCAAAATATCCCAAAATAGTCACCCCAAAATATCCCAAAAATCCCAAAATATCCCAAAAATATCCCAAAATTCCCAAAATATCCCAAAATAACCAAAATATCCCAAAAATCATCCAAAATATCCCAAAATAACCAAAATATCCCAAAAATCATCCAAAATATCCCAAAATATTCCAAAATATCCCAAAATCACCCAAAATCACCCAAAATACCCAAAATATCCCAAAAATCATCCAAAACATCCCAAAAAAATCCCAAAGTATCCCAAAACATCCCAAAATATCCCAAAATATCCCAAAACATCCCAAAATCACCCAAATATATCCCAAAATAATCACCCAAAACATCCCAAAAAATCCCAAAATCAGCCAAAATATCCCAAAAATCAGCAAAAATCAGCCAAAAAATCACCCAAAATTCACCCAAAAATCATCCAAAATATTCAAAAATCACCCAAAAATCATCCAAAAATATCCCAAAATATCCCAAAATCACCCAAAAACATCCCAAAAATCATCCAAAAATATCCCAAAATATCCCACAATATCCCCAAAATATCCTGAAATATCCCAAAAAATCCCAAAATATCAAAAAACAACCACCCAAAATATCCCAAAATCACCCAAAATACCCAAAATACCCCAAAAATCATCCAAAATATCCCAAAATATCCCAAAATCACCCAAAAACATCCCAAAAATCATCCAAAATATCCAAAATATCCCAAAAAATCCCAAAATCAACCAAAAATCAGCAAAAATCAGCCAAAAATCATCCAAAATATCCCAAAAATCACCCAAAACATTCCAAAATCAGCCAAAAATCATCCCAAAAATCACCGAAAAAAATCACCCAAAATTCACCCCAAAATCACCCAAAATTCACCCCAAAATCACCCAAAAACTTCACCAAAATCACCCAAAAATCAGCAAAAATCATCCCAAAATCATCCCAAAATCACCCAAAACCCACCCAAAAATCAGCCAAAAATCGGCAAAAATCACCCAAAATATCCCAAAATTACCCAAAATATCACCCAAAAATCACCCAAAAATCATCCAAAATATCCGAAAACCCCCCAAAATCATCCCAAGATCACCCAAAAATCATCCAAAAATCATCCCAAAAATCACCCAAAAAATCCCAAAAATCAGCCCCAAAATCAGCCAAAAACCACCCAAAACATTCCAAAATCACCCAAAATCCGCCAAAAATCAGCAAAAATCAGCCAAAACATCCCAAAATCAGCCAAAAATCATCCCAAAATCACCCAAAATCAGCCCCAAAAATCAGCCAAAAATCCCCCAAAACCACCCAAAAACCACCCAAAAATCAGCCAAAAATCATCCAAAACATTCCAAAACCAGCCAAAAATCATCCCAAAAACCACCCAAAAACCGCCCAAAAATCGCCCAAAAATCAGCAAAAATCACCCAAAATATCCCAAAAATCATCCAAAATATCCCAAAATCACCCAAAATATCCCAAAACCCTCCCAAAAATCAGCAAAAATCAGGCAAAAATCACCCAAAACATTCCAAAAATCAGCCAAAAATCATCCCAAAAATAATCCAAAATCACCCAAAACCCGCCCAAAAATCACCCAAAATCATCCCAAAATCAGCTGAAAATCATCCCAAAATCACCCAAAATCAGCCCCAAAAAAATCCAGATATCAGCCTAAAATTTTCCCAAAACCACCCAAAAACTCACCACAAAATCATCCCCAAAAATACCCTAAACCCACCCCAAAATCACCCCAAAAATAACCCAAAAAAACCGAGAAATCAGCCCAAAAACATCCAAAAAAATCATCCCAAAATCACCCAAAACATCTCAGAAAATCACCCCAAAATTACCCAAAAATCACCCAAAAAATCACCTCAAAAAAATCCCAAAATCCCTCAAAAAACCCCAAAATTCCCCCCAAAAAACATCCAGGACACCCCAAAAACCCAAAATCCCCAAAATTCCCCCAAAACCACCCAAAAACCCCAAAACTTCCCCCCAAAAAAACATCCAGGACCCCCCAAAAACCCCAAATTTTCCCCCAGAAATGCATAAAAACCCCAAAATTTCCCTAAACCACCCAAAAACCCAAAACTTCTCCCCAAAAACCCAAAACCCCCCAAAAAACCCAAAAATCCCCCAGGAAACCCCCAAAATTTTCCCCAAAAACATCCAGGACACCCCAAAATCCCCTCAGAAAAATCCCAAAATTCCCCCCAAAAACCCAAAACCCCCAAAATTCCCCCAAAACCCCCCAAAATTCCCCCCAAAAACCCAAAACCCCCAAAAAACCCCCAAAATTAAACCAAAAACCCCAAATCCCCCCAGGAATCCCCAAATTTTGGGGTCCCCCCTCAAATTTTGGGGTCCCCCTCTCACCGATCATGGCGTTGACTGACCTCGGGCTCCAGGCCCCCAAAAATTTCCTCTTGAGGCTGATCCCCCGAAATCCACGAGAGCACCGAGGCAGCACCCCAGTGAAAGCCGCTAGATCCCCACACCAGCTCCTGGCACCCCAAAAGCGGGAACAGCACCCCAAAAATCATCCAGGGAACCCCAAAATTGGGATTAGCACTTGAAATCGGGATCAGCACCCCAAAAATCGCCATGGGAACCCCCAAAATTGGGATCAGGACCCCCAAAATCGGGATCGGCACCCGAAATCGGGATCAGCACCCCCAAAAATCGGGATCAGGACCCCAAAAACCCCCCAAACCCCCCAAAACCCCAAATCCCCGTCCCAGCTCCTGGCACCCCAAAAATGGGAACGGCATCCCGAAATCGGGATCAGCACCCTAAAAATCATCCAGGGAACCCCCAAAATTGGGATTAGCACCCCAAAAATGGGGTCAGCACCCCAAAAATGGGATCGGCACCCCGAAAATTTGGATCGGCACCCCGAAAATGGGATCGGCACCCCAAAAATGGGATCAGCACCCCAAAATTGGGACCAGCACCACAAAAATCGCCATGGGAACCCCAAAAATCGGGACCAGCACCCCAAAAGTCGGGATCAGCACCCCGAAAATTGCCATGGAAACCCCAAAAATCATCCAGGGAACCCAGAAATCGGGATCAGCACCCCAAAAATCATCCAGGGAACCCCAAAATCGGAATCAGCACCCCAAAATCCGGAATCAGCACCCCAATATCCGCATCAGCACCCCAAAAATCGAGATTAGCACCCCAAAAATGGGATCAGCACCCCAAAATCCACATTAGCACCCCAAAATTGGGATGAGCACCCCAAAAATCATCCAGGGCACCATGAAATCAGGATCAGCACCTAAAAATCCAGGATCAGCACCCCAAAAATGGGATCAGCACCCCAGAAATCATCCAGGGAACCCCGAAATCGGGATCAGCACCCCAAAAATTTGGATCAGCACCCCAAAATCATGATCGGCACCCCAAAATCGGGATCAGCACCCCCAAAAATGCATGTGGGAACCCCAAAATTGGGATTAGCACCCCAAAAATTGGGATCAGCACCCCCAAAATGGGAATCAGCACCCCAAAAATCATCCAGGGAACCCCCAAAATTGGGATTAGCACCCCCAAAAATGGGATCAGCACCCCAAAAATCGGGATCAGCACCCCAAAAATGGGATCAGCACCCCAAAAAATCATCCAGGAACCCCAAAATCGGGAATCAGCACCCCCAAAATCCGGGATCAGCACCCCCAATAGCCGCATCAGCACCCCCAAAAATGGGATCGGCACCCCGAAAATGGGATCAGCACCCCCAAAATCCCACATTAGCACCCCCAAAAATTGGGATGAGCACCCCAAAAATCATCCAGGGCACCGCGAAATCAGGATCAGCACCCCCAAAATCCGGGATCAGCACCCCAAAAATGGGACCAGCACCCCGAAAATCGGGATCGGCACCCCAAAAATCATCCAGGGAACCCCAAAATCCGGATCTGCACCCCAAAAACCGCCATGGGAACACCAAAATCGGGATCAGCACCCCAAAATCGGGATCAGCACCCCAAAAATCATCCAGGGAACCCCAAAAATCCACATCAGCACCCCCAAAAATCGGGACCAGCACCCCGAAAAACCACCTGAGACCCCCCAAAAACACCCCAAAAACCCCAAATCCCCGTCCTGAACCAGCTCCTGGCACCCCAAAATCGGGACCAGCACCCCAAAAATTGGGATCAGCACCCCAAAAATCGGGATCAGCACCCCAAAATCGGGATCAGCACCCAAAAATCCACATCAGCACCCCAAAATCGGGATCAGCACCCCAAAAATGGGGATCAGAACCCCAAAAATCATCCAGGGAACCCCGAAATCGGGATCAGCACCCCAAAAATGGCCATGGAAACCCCAAAATCGGGATCAGCACCCCAAAATTGGGATCAGCACCCCAAAATTGGGATCAGCACCCCAAAAATCGGGTCAGCACCCCAAAAATTGGGATGAGCACCCCAAAAATCATCCAGGGAACCCCAAAATCCACATCAGCACCCCAAAAGTCGGGACCAGAACCGCAAAAATCGGGACCAGCACCCCGAAAAACCACCTGAGACCCCCCAAAAACACCCCAAAACCCCAAATCCCCGTCCTGAACCAGCTCCTGGCACCCCAAAATCGGGATCAGCACCCCCAAAAATCGGGATCAGCACCCCAAAATCCCACCCAGGACTCCCCAAAATCCCCCAAATCCCCCCCAGGACCCCCCAAAATCCACTCCAAGACCCCCCAAAATCCCATCCAGAACCCCCCAAAATCCCCCCAAATCCCCCCCAGGACCTCCAAAATCCCCCCAAATCGTACCCAGGACCCCCAAAATCCTCCCAGGACCCCCCAAAATCCCCCGAAATCATACCCAGGATCCCCAAAATCCCCCCAAATCCCCCCCAGGACCCCCCAAATCCCCCCAGATAGTACCCAGGACCCCTAAATCCCCCAGGACCCCCAAAATCCCCCGAAATCCCCCCAGGACCCCCCAAAATCCCCCCAAAATTCACTCCAGGACCCCCAAAATCCCCCCAAATCCCACTCAGGACCCCCAAAATTCCCCCAAAAATCCACTCCAAGACCCCCAAAATCCCATCCAGGACCCCCCAAAAATCCCCCCAAATCGTACCCAGGATCCCCCAAAATCCCCCCAAAATCCCCCCAAATCCCCCCAGGACCCCCAAAATCCCCCAAATCGCACCCAGGACCCCCTAAATCCCCCTAGGACCACCCAAAATCCCCCCAGGACTCCCAAAAATCCCCCCAGATCCCCCCAGGACCCCCCAAAATCCCCTCAAATCCCCCTCAGGACCCCCAAAATTCCCTCAAAATCCACTCCAAGACCCCCAAAATCCCATCCAGGACCCCCAAAATCCCCCAAAATCCACTCCAGGATCCCCCAAATCCCATCCAGGACCCCCAGAATCCCCCAAAATCGTGCTCAGGACCCCCGAAATTCCCCGAGAACCCCCCAAAATCCCTCCAGGACCCCCCAAAATCTCCCCAATCCCCCCCAGACTCACGTCCCCGGCCAGCAGTCAGCCCGTGCCGCTGGCAGAACACCCTCCTGTCCCTGAGGAAGGGGCACCCAAAACCCACCCAGGACCCCCAAAAATCCCCCCAGGACCCCCCCAAAAATCCCCCAAATCGTACCCAGGACCCCCCGAAATCCCCCCAAAATCGCCCCCCAGACTCACGTCCCCGCCCAGCAGCCGCCCATGCCGCTGGCAGAACACCCTCTTGTCCCTGAGGAAGGGGCACCCAAAACCCACCCAGGACCCCCAAAATCCCCCCAGGACCCCCAAAAATCCCCCAGGACCCCCAAAATCTCCCCAATCCCCCCCAGACTCACGTCCCCGCCCCAGCAGTCAGCCCGTGCCGCTGGCAGAACACCCTCTTGTCCCTGAGGAAGGGGCACCCAAAACCCACCCAGGACCCCCCAGAATCCCCCCAGGACCCCCCAAAATCCCCCAAATCGTACCCAGGACCCCCGAAATCCCCCCCAAAATCGCCCCCCAGAGTCACGTCCCCGCCCAGCAGTCAGCCTCGTGCAGCTGGCAGAACACCCTCTTGTCCCTGAGGAAGGGGCACCCAAAACCCACCCAGAACCCCCCAAAATCCCCCAGGACCCCCAAAATCCCCCCAGGACCCCCCAAAATCTCCCCAATCCCCCCCAGACTCACGTCCCCTTCAGCAGCCGCCCGTGCCGCTGGCAGAACACCCTCCTGTCCCTGACGAAGGGGCACCCAAAACCCACCCAAGACCCCCCAAAAATTCCCCCAGGACCCCCCAAAATCCCCCCAAATCGTACCCAGGACCCCCGAAATCCCCCCAAAATCGCCCCCCAGACTCACGTCCCCTCAGCAGCGCCCGTGCCGCTGGCAGAACACCCTCTTGTCCCTGAGGAAGGGGCACCCAAAACCCACCCAGAACCCCCCAAAATCCCCCCAGGACCCCCCAAAATCCCCCAGGACCCCCAAAATCTCCCCAATCCCCCCAGACTCACGTCCCCGCCCAGCAGCCGCCCGTGCCGCTGGCAGAACACCCTCCTGTCCCTGACGAAGGGGCACCCAAAACCCACCCAAGACCCCCCAAAATTCCCCCAGGACCCCCAAAATCCCCCCCAAATCGCACTCCAGGACCCCCGAAATCCCCCAAAATCGCCCCCAGACTCACGTCCCCGCCCAGCAGCGCCCGTGCCGCTGGCAGAACACCCTCTTGTCCCTGAGGAGAAGGCGGCCTGGCAGCCGGGCGCACATGAAGTGATAATTGGCTGCCAGCGGCCAGGCAGCAGCCCGGCGGTGGCCCCGGTGACGCAGTGCTTTCATAGCTGGGGAGACGGAGGGACGGAAGGGTGAGACCCCCCCACCCCCAAAACTTTCTTTGAGAATCCCCAAAACCTTCCTGTGAACCCCCAAAACTTCTTTTCGGGGATGCCCCCGAATTTGCCCCAGTGTATGAATCTACGGGTAGACCTGCTGTCCATTTAATTTACACCTATGGGTAGACCTGGTGTCTTTTTAATTTATGTCTGTGGGCAGACCCTGCATCTTCACAGAAAATGACATTGCAAAGGTAGACTGGGTGCTTGTTTTAAATTAGTCTATGGGTAGGCCTGATATCCCCCAAATTCCAGTCTATGGGTAGACCTGCTGTCCCCTGGATTTAAATCTATGGATATACCTGCTGTCCCCCTCTATATTATGAGTAAACCTGGTGTTGCATCAATATAATCCTGCTGATAGACCTGATGTCCTCTCAGATGTAGATTTAAGACCGGTAGCCTCACAATTGTATGGGCAGACCTGATGCTAGCTCTGTATTAGCCTATGGGTAGACCTGGTATCCTCAAAAATCATGCATACAGGTAGACCTGCTTAGTTTCTGTCTATGGGTAGACCTGGTGTCTTTACAAATCAATTTTTCTGGGTAGATCTGATTTTTACTTAGTCTATGGGTCCACCTGGTGTCTTCACAATTTAATTCTGTGAATAGACCTGGTGCTTGTTCTGTATTAGTCTATGGATAGACCTGATGGTCTCACAAATATATTGGTATTAGTGCAGGGGTAGACCTGATATCCCATTTCAGATCTACAGGTAGACCTGCTGTCCCCTTGATTTAAATCTATGGGCAGACCTGGTGCCCTCACAATTCAACTGCATGTGTAGGCCTGGTGCTATTACCCTATTGGGAGACCTGGTGCTCCTCTCATTCCATACTGTGGGTAGACCTGGTGTCTCCTCAGTTCAAGTGTATGGGTAGGTGTTCTCAAGTCTATGGGTAGACCTGGTATCCTCAAAAATCATGCATACAGGTAGACCTGCTTAGTTTCTGTCTATGGGTAGACCTGGTGTCTTTACAAATCAATTTTTCTGGGTAGATCTTTTACTATTACTCTATGGGTAGACCTGGTAACCCCCAAATTCAGACCTATGGGTAGACCTAGTGTCCCCTTGATTTAAGTCTATGGGTTGACCTGATGTCTTCACAATTTAACTGTGTGAGCAGAGCTGGTGCTTGTTCTATATTACTCTATGGATACACCTGATGGCCTCACAAATGTATTGGTACACCTGATGCTCGTTCTGTATTAGTGCATCCCATTTCAAATCTACAGGTAGACCTGCTGTCCCCTTGATTTAAATCTATGGGCAGACCTGGTGCCGTCACAATTCAACTGCATGTGTAGGCCTGGTGCTATTACCCTATTGGGAGACCTGGTGGTCCTCATTCCATACTGTGGGTAGACCTGGTGTCTCCTCAGTTCAAGTGTATGGATAGGTGTGTTCTCAAGTCTATGGGTAGACCTGGTATCCCCAGTTCAGGTCTATGGGTAGACTTGTTGTCTGAACTTATGTCTGTGGGTAGACCTAGTGTCCTCCCAATTCAGGTCTATGGGTAGACCTGTCGTCTCAACTTATGTCTGTGGGTAGACCTGGTGTCCCCTTGATTCAGGTCTATGGGTAGACCTGGTGACTGAACTTATTCTATGGGTAGACCTGGTATCTCCCCGAGTCAGGTCTACAGGTAGACCTGTTAACTTATGTCTGTGGGTAGACCTGGTGTCTCAACTCATCCCTATGGGTAGACTTCTTGTCTCCCCAATCCAGTTCCATGGGTAGACCTGGTGTCCCCCCGATTCAGGTCTATGGGTAGACCTGGTGTCTCATCTCTATGGGTTGACCTGGTGTCTCCCCAATCCAGTTCCATGGGTAGACCTGGTGTCCCCCTGATTCCGGTCTATGGGTAGACCTGTTGTCTCATCTCTATGGGTAGACCTGGTGTCCCCCTGATTCAGGTTTATGGGTAAACCTGGTGTCTCAACTCATCCCTATGGGTAGACCTGTTGTTCCCCCGATCCAGGTCTATGGGTAGACCTGGTGACTCGAATTATCCCTATGAGTACACATGTCCTCCTGATCCAGGTCTATGGGTAGACCTGGTGACTCATCTCATCCCTGTGGGTAGACCTGGTGTCTCCCTGATCCGGATCTATGGGTAAACCTGGTGTCTCAACTTATCCCTATGGGTAGACCTGTTGTCCCCCCAATCCAGGTCTATGGGTAGACCTGTTGTCTCATCTCTATGGGTAGACCTGGTGTCTCCCCAATCCAGATCTATGGGTAGACCTGTTGTTCCCCCGATCCAGGTCTATGGGTAGACCTGGTGTCCCTCAATTCAGCTCTACGGGTAGACCTGCTGTCCATTTAATTTACACCTATGGGTAGACCTGGTGTCTTTTTAATTTATGTCTGTGGGCAGACCCTGCATCTTCACAGAAAATTACATTGCAAAGGTAGACTGGGTGCTTGCTTTAAATTAGTCTATGGGTAGACCTCTTGTCCCCTCGATCCAGGTCTACGGGTAGACCTGTTAACTTATGTCTATGGGTAGACCTGGTGTCTCAACTTATCCCTATGAGTAGACTTCCTCCTGATTCAGGTCTATGGGTAGACTTGGTGTCTCAACTTATCCCTATGGGTAGACCTGTTGTCCCCCCAATCCAGGTCTATGGGTAGACCTGGTGTCTCACGTCATCCCTATGGGTAGACCTGGTGTCCCCCTGATTCAGGTCTATGGGCAAACCTGGTGTCTCAACTCATCCCTATGGGTAGACCTGTTGTTCCCCCGATCCAGATCTATGGGTAGACCTGGTGTCCCCAATTCAGGTCTATGGATAGACCTGGTGTCTCAACTCATCCCTATGGGTAGACCTGGTGTCCTCCTGATTCGGGTCTATGGGTAGACCTGGTGTCTCAACTTATCTCTATGGGTAGATCTGGTGTCTCATCTCTATGGGTAGACCTGTTGTCCCCCCAATCCAGGTCTATGGGTAGACCTGGTGTCCCCCTGATTCCGGTCTATGGGCAAACCTGGTGTCTCAACTCATCCCTATGGGTAGACCTGGTGTACCCGATTCAGGTCTATGGGTAGACCTGGTGTCTCAACTTATCTCTATGGGTAGAGACGTCTTGTCTCCCCAATCCAGTTCTATGGGTAGACCTGGTATCTCCCTGATCCAGGTCTATGGGTAAACCTGGTGTCTCATCTCATCCCTATGGGTAGACCTGTTGTTCCCCCGATCCAGGTCTATGGGTAGACCTGGTGTCTCGAATTATCCCTATGAGTACACATGTCCTCCTGATCCAGGTCTATGGGTAAACCTGGTGACTCATCTCATCCCTGTGGGTAGACCTGGTGTCTCCCTAATCCGGATCTATGGGTAAACCTGGTGTCTCATCTTATCCCTATGGGTAGACCTGTTGTCCCCAATTCACGTCTATGGGTAGACCTGGTGTCTCAACTCATCCCTATGGGTAGACCTGGTGTCCCTCCCGATCCAGATCTATGGGTAGACCTGTTGTCCCTACACCTGAAATTCCTTCTGGAACATCTTGGCAACCCCTGAAAAACCCCAAATCCCCCAAAACCCCCCAAAAATCCCCATCCCCCCAAAACCCCCCAAAAACCCCAAATCCCTTAAAAACCCCCAAAAACCCCCAAATCCCCCAAAACCCCCCAAAAACCCCAAATCCCTTAAAAACCCCCAAAACCCCAAATCCCCCAAAAACCCCCAAAAACCCCAAAGTCCCCCAAAACCTAAAAACCCCAAATCCCCAAAAACCCCCCAAAACCCCAAATCCCCCAAAACCGCCATGGAATCCCCCAAAACCCCCCAAAATCCCCACATCCCCCAAAAGCCCATGCCAACTCATCAAAAACCCCCAAAAACCCCCAACCCACTAAAAGCCCCCAAAAACCCCCAACTCACTAAAAGCCCCAAAAACCCCAAGTCCCCATCAAAAACCCAAGTCCCCCAGAATCCCCTAAAAACCCCAAAGTCCCCCAAAAGCCACAAAATCCCCACATCCCCCCAAAAGACCCCCAAAAACCCCAACTCACTAAAAGCCCCCAAAAGCCCCAAGTCCCCCAAAACCCCCAAAACCCCAACTCCCCCAAAGGCAGCTAAATCCCCCAAAGCCCCCAAAAATCCCCCACATCCCCCAAAAGCCCAACTCACCAAAAGCCCCTCAAAAGACCCCCAAGCCCCCCAAAAACCCCCAAGACCCCAAGTCTCTAAAAGCCCCCAAAAACCCCAATCCCACAAAACCCCCAAAAGCCCCAAATCCCACCAAAAACCCCAAAAACCCCAAATCCCGCCAAAAACCCCCCAAAAATCCCCACATCCCCCAAAACCGCAAACCCATCTAAAACCCCCTAAAAGACCCCAAATCCCTTAAAACCCCCCAAAAAGCCCCAAGTCCCATCAAAAACCCCCAAAAGACCCCCAGATCAGCTAAAAACCCCCCAAAAGACCCCAATCCCCCAAGCCCCCAAAAACCCCCAGATCCCACCAAAACCCCCCAAAAAACCCCAAATCACCCAAAAACCCCCAAAACCCCCAAATCCCTGCCAAAAGCCCCCAAAAACCCCAATCCGCTAAAACCCCCAAAAGACCCCAATCCCGCCAAAAGGCCCCCAAAAGCCCCAAATCCCCAAAAACCCCCAAAAACCCCAAATCCCACCTAAAAGCCCCCAAAAACCCCCAAGTCCCCCAAAAGCCCCCAAAAACCCCAAATCCCTGCCAAAAAGCCCCATAAAAACCCCCAAATCCGTAAAACCCCCAAAACTCCCACATCCCCCCTAAAAACGGCCAGATCTCACTAAAAACCCCCCAAAAACCCCAAATCCCCCAAAAACCCCCCAAAAACCCCAAATCCCGCCAAAAACCCCCCAAAAACCCCAAATCAGCCAAAAAACCCAAATCCCCCAGAAATCCCCCCAAAAACCCAAATCCCCCCAAAAACCCCCAAATCCCCCGGCCTCACCCATCTGGTGCCCCTGGCCACGTGCAAGGCATGCATGCTCAGGGTCCCGTCAAGCCCTCCTCGAACACCTCGTACGACCACAGGGCGCAGTTCACGTGGGTCCACTCGTTCTGCCCCCATGTACAGGAGCCGCCCCTCGTCCTGGGAGACCCCTCCCCAAATTAATGACAGCTCCAGAGACCCCTCCCCAAAAAACCCCAAAAAATCCGCCCAAAAACTCCAAAAACGCTCAAAATCATCCCAAAAATACAAAAAATTTGGGAATTCTGGCATCAAAATGGGCAGGAATGAGGGAAAAATGGGGGTTCCACCCCAAAATTCCCTCCAGAGACCCCTCCCCAAATTGGTGTGGCAGAGCCAGAGACCCTCCCCAAAAAAATCCCCAAAAAATCCGCCCAAAAACTCCAAAAAAACGCTCAAAATCTCCCCCCAAAAGGGAGGAAAAATGGGGTTCCACCCCAAAATCCCCCTCCAGAGACCCCTCCCCCAAATTAATGACAGCCCCAGAGACCCCTCCCCAAATTAATGACAGCCCCAGAGACCCCTCCCCAAAAAAACCCCCAAAAAAATCCGCCCAAAAAACTCCAAAAAAACGCTCAAAATCATCCCAAAAATCCAAAAAAATTGGAAATTCTGGCATCAAAAAGGGGCAGGAATGAGGAAAAACGGGGGTTCCACCCCAAAATTCCCTCCAGAGACCCCTCCCCAAATTGGTGGCAGAGCCAGAGACCCCTCCCCAAAAAAAATCCCCAAAAAAATCCGCCCAAAAAACTCCAAAAAAACGCTCAAAATCTCCCCAAAAAGGGAGGAAAAATGGGGGTTCCACCCCAAAATCCCCTCCAGAGACCCCTCCCCAAATTAATGACAGCCCCAGAGACCCTCCCCAAATTAATGACAGCCCCAGAGACCCCTCCCCAAAAAACCCCAAAAAATCCCGCCCAAAAACTCCAAAAAACGCTCAAAATCATCCCAAAAATCCAAAAAAATTGGAAATTCTGGCATCAAAAGGGGCAGGAATGAGGGAAAAATGGGGTTTCCACCCCAAAATTCCCTCCAGAGACCCTCCCCAAATTGGTGGCAGAGCCAGAGACCCTCCCCAAAAAAATCCCCAAAAAATCCCCCCAAAAAAAACGCTCAAAATGATCCCAAAATACAAAAAATTTGGGAATTCTGGCATCAAAAGGGGCAGGAATGAGGAAAAATGGGGGTTCCACCCCAAAATCCCCTCCAGAGACCCCTCCCCAAATTGGTGGCAGAGCCAGAGACCCCTCCCCAAAAAAACCCCAAAAAAATCAGCCCAAAAAACTCAAAAAACGCCAAAATCATCCCAAAAACTGAGGGAAAAATGGGGGGTTCCACCCCAAAATCCCCTCCAGAGACCCCTCCCCCAAATTAATGACACTCCCAGAGACCCCTCCCCAAATTAATGACAGCCCCAGAGACCCCTCCCCAAAAAAAAACCCCCAAAAAAAATCCGCCCAAAAAACTCCAAAAACGCTCAAAATCATCCCAAAATACAAAAAATTTGGGAATTCTGGCATCAAAAAGGGGGCAGGAATGAGGAAAAATGGGGGTTTCCACCCCAAAATCCCCTCCAGAGACCCCTCCCCAAATTAATTACACCTCCAGAGACCCCTCCCCAAAAAAACTCCCCAAAAAAATCCTCCCAAAAACTCCAAAAACGCCAAAATCTCCCCAAAAGGGAGGGAAAATGGGGTTCCACCCCAAAAATCCCCTCCAGAGACCCCCTCCCCAAATTAATGACAGCCCCAGAGACCCCTCCCCAAATTAATGACACCCCCAGAGACCCTCCCCAAAAAACCCCAAAAAATCCCAAAAAACTCCCAAAAACGCCAAAAATCATCCCAAAAATACAAAAAATTTGGGAATTCTGGCATCAAAAATGGGCAGGAATGAGGGAAAATGGGGGTTCCACCCCAAAATTCCCTCCAGAGACCCCTCCCCAAATTGGTGGCAGAGCCAGAGACCCCTCCCCAAAAAACCCCAAAAAAATCCCCCCTAAAAACCCCCCAAAATCTCCCCAAAAATCCAAAAAATTTGGAAATTCTGGCACCAAAAGGGGGCAGGAATGAGGCAAATTGGGATTTCCTCCCCAAAAATCCCCTCCAGAGACCCCTCCCAAATTAATGACACCCCCAGAGACCCCCTCCCCAAAAAAACCCCAAAAAATCCCAACAAAAAAATGCTCAAAATGCTCCCAAAAAATTAAAAAATTGGAAATTCTGGCACCAAAAAGGGGCAGGAATGAGGCAAATTGGGATTTCCTCCCCAAAATCCCCTCCAGAGACCCCTCCCCAAATTGGTGGCAGAGCCAGAGACCCCTCCCCAAAAAAAATCCCCAAAAAATCCCCCCCAAAAAACGCTCAAAATGATCCCAAAAATTAAAATAATTTGGAAATTCTGGCACCAAAAAGGGGCAGGAATGAGGCAAATTGGGGATTTCTCCCCAAAATCCCCTCCAGAGACCCCTCCCCAAATTAATGACACCCCCAGAGACCCCTCCCCAAAAAACCCCAAAAAATCGCCCAAAAACCCCCAAAAATCTCCCCAAAAAATCAAAATAATTTGGAAATTCTGGCATCAAAAGGGGCAGGAATGAGGAGAAAAATGGGGGTTTTCACCCCAAAAATTCCTTCCTAGAGACCCCTCCCCAAATTGGTGGCAGAGCCAGAGACCCCTCCCAAAAAATCCCCAAAAAATCCCCCCAAAAACGCCAAAATGATCCCAAAATTAAAATAATTTGGAAATTCTGGCACCAAAAATGGGCAGGAATGAGGCAAATTGGGGATTTCCTCCCAAAATCCCCCTCCAGAGACCCCCTCCCCAAATTAATGACACCCCCAGAGACCCCTCCCCAAAAAACCCCCAAAAAATCAGCCCAAAAAACCCCCAAAAATCTCCCCCAAAAATCAAAATAATTTGGAAATTCTGGCACCAAAAGGCAGGAATGAGGAAAAATGGGGGTTTCCACCCCAAAATCCCTCCAGAGACCCCTCCCCAAATTAATGACACTCCCAGAGACCCTCCCCAAATTGGTGACATGGCCAGAGACCCCTCCCCAAAAAACCCCAAAAATCGCCCCAAAAAACCCCCCAGAATCTCCCCAAAAATCAAAATAATTTGGAAATTCTGTACCAAAGGGCAGGAATGAGGGAAAAATTGGGGTTTCCACCCCAAAATCCTCCTCCAGAGACCCCTCCCAAATTAATGACACCCCAGAGACCCCTCCCCCAAAAAACCCCCCAAAAAATCCCAACAAAAAAATGCTCAAAATGCTCCCTAAAAATTAAAAAATTGGAAATTCTGGCACCAAAAAGGGCAGGAATGAGGCAAATTGGGATTTCCTCCCCAAAATCCCCTCCAGAGACCCCTCCCCAAATTAATGACAGCCCCAGAGACCCCTCCCCAAAAACCCCCAAAAAATCAGCCTAAAAACCCCCCAAAATCTCCCCCAAAAATCAAAATAATTTGGAAATTCTGGCACCAAAAAGGGGCAGGGAATGAGGAAAAATGGGGGTTTCCACCCCAAAAATTCCCTCCAGAGACCCCTCCCAAATTAATGACACCCCCAGAGACCCTCCCCCTAAATTGGTGACATGGCCATGAGACCCCTCCCCCAAAAAAAAACCCCAAAAAATCCCCCCAAAATATGCCCCCAAAAATCCTAAAACCCCCCAAAAATCTGAAATTCCAACTCACCTGAGCCCCCTCCCTCACCTGTGCAGGTGCCAACCTCACCTGTGCCCCTCCCCCTCACTCCGAGCTCCCCTCCCCTCACTTGTCTGCACTCACCTGAGCCCCCAAATTTCCCTCCCAAAATTCCCTCACCTGTCCCAGCTCACCTGAGCCCCCAAATTTCCCCCCAAAATTCCCTCACCTGAGCTCACCTGAGCCCCAAATTTCCCCCGAAAATTCCCTCACCTGTGCCCCCTCCCCTCACCTGTCCCAGCTCACCTGTCTCACCTGGACATCCCTCACCTGAGCCCCCAAATTCCTCACCTGTCCCAGCTCACCTGATCCCCAAATCCCCCCAAAATTCCCTCATCTGTCCAAATCTCACCTGTGCCCTCCCCTCACCCTGTCCCAGCTCACCTGAGCCCCCAAATTTCCCCCGTAATTCCCTCACCTGAGCCCCTCCCCTCCCCTCACCTGTCCCAGCACACCTGAACCCCAAATTCCCTAAAACCCCTCACCTGTCCGGAGCTCACCTGAGCCCCAAATCCCCCAAACTCTCTCACCTGTGCTCCCTCCCCCTCACCTTTGCCCCTCCCCTTCCCTGTGCCTCCCTCCCCTCACCTGGATCCCCTCCCCTCCCCCTGTGCTGGTCTCACCTGTGCAGGTGACAACCTCACCTGATCCCCCTCACCTGAGCCTCCCCCCTCACCTGTCCCAGCTCACCTGAGCCCCTCCTCAGCTCACCTGTGCCCCTCCATCTCACCTGAGCTCTCCCTCCCAGCTCACCTGAGCTCCTCCCCTCACCTGTGCCTCCTCCCCTCACCTGAGCCCCTCCCCATCACCTGTCCCAGCTCACCTGAGCCCTTCCCCCTCACCTGTGCCTCCCTCCCTCTCCCCTGCCCCTCCCCCAGCTCACCTGTGCAGGTGCGTCCCCGCTAGCAGGCACAGCGTGCACTGCCGCTCGTCGGCCCCGCCCCCACCTGCCGCCTCGGGCACGGCCGGCTCCGCCCCCTGCGCACCTGGGCAGGTAACGGGGGAGGGGTCAGAGGTGAGATCAGGTGTGCTCAGGTGTGCTCAGGTGTGCTCAGGTGAGATCAGGTGTGCACAGGTGAGATCAGGTGTGCTCAGGTGTGCTCAGGTGTGCTCAGGTGAGATCAGGTGAGATCAGGTGTGCTCAGGTGTGCACAGGTGTGCACAGGTGTGCTCAGGTGTGCCTCAGGTGTGCTCAGGTGAGATCAGGTGTGCACAGGTGAGATCAGGTGTGCTCAGGTGTGCTCAGGTGTGTGCTCCAAGTGTGCACAGGTGAGATCAGAGGTGCACTAGGGTGTGCTCAGGTGTACACAGGTGAGATCAGGTGTGCACAGGTGAGATCAGGTGTGCACAGGTGTGCTCAGGTGAGATCAGGTGTGCACAGGTGTGCTCAGGTGAGATCAGGTGTGCTCAGGTGTGCACAGGTGAGATCAGAGGTGCACAGGTGAGATCAGGTGTGCTCAGGTGTGCTCAGGTGTGCTCAGGTGTGCACAGGTGAGATCAGGTGAGATCAGGTGTGCTCAGGTGTGCTCAGGTGAGATCAGGTGTGCACAGGTGAGATCAGGTGTGCTCAGGTGTGCTCAGGTGTGCTCAAGTGTGCACAGGTGAGATCAGAGGTGCACAGGTGTGCTCAGGTGTGCACAGGTGAGATCAGGTGTGCTCAGGTGTGCACAGGTGAGATCAGGTGTGCACAGGTGAGATCAGGTGTGCACAGGTGTGCTCAGAGTGTGCACAGGTGAGATCAGGTGTGCTCAGGGGTGCACAGGTGTGCACAGGTGAGATCAGGTGTGCACAGGTGTGCTCCAGGTGTGCT
This sequence comes from Luscinia megarhynchos, assembly GCA_034336665.1. Lineage (NCBI taxonomy): Eukaryota > Metazoa > Chordata > Aves > Passeriformes > Muscicapidae > Luscinia > Luscinia megarhynchos. Next base: position 177,303 of record JAPFBE010000068.1, on the reverse strand, counting down.
CAGGGTGAGATCAGGTGAGATCAGGTGTGCACAGGTGAGATCAGGTGTGCACAGGTGTGCTCAGGTGTGCTCAGGTGTGCACAGGTGTGCTCAGGTGTGCACAGGTGAGATCAGGTGTGCACAGGTGTGCTCAGGTGTGCTCAGGTGAGATCAGGTGTGCTCAGGTGAGATCAGGTGAGATCAGGTGAGATCAGGTGAGATACAGGTGTGCACAGGTGTGCTCAGGTGCACAGGTGAGATCAGGTGAGATCAGGTGTGCTCAGGGTGTGCACAGGTGTGCACAGGTGTGCACAGGTGAGATCAGGTGTGCTCAGGTGTGCTCAGGTGCACAGGTGTGCTCAGGTGAGATCAGGTGTGTGCTCAGGTGTGCACAGGTGTGTGCTCAGGTGAGATCAGGTGTGCTCAGGTGTCAGTGTGCACAGGTGAGATCCAGGTGTGCCCAGGTGCTCCAGTGTGCACAGGTGAGACTCCAGTGCTCAGGTGTGCTCAGGTGTCACAGGTGAGATCAGGTGTGCACACAGGTCATGTCCGTGTGCCCATGGTGTGCTCAGGTGAGCTCAGGGGTGAACAGGTGTGTCTCACCTGTGCCTGTTCCTGTCTCACCTGTCCAGGTGTTCCTGCCTCACCTGTGCCTGTTCTTGTCTCACCTGTTTCTGTCTCACCTGTTCAGGTGTTTCTTCTCTCACCTGCTCACCTGTTCCTGCCTCACCTGTCCAGGTGTTCCTGCCTCACCTGTTCCTCTCTCACCTGTTCTTGTCTCACCTGTTCCTCCCTCACCTGTTCCTGCCTCACCTGTGCAGTGCTTCCTGTCTCCACCTGCTCCTGTCTCACCTGCTCCTGTCTCACCCCTGTCTCCTGCTCCTCACCTGCCCAGGTTCCTGTCCACCTGCCCAGGTGTTCCTGTCTCCACCTGTCTCTGTCTCACCCTGCTCCCTGTCTCCACCTGCCCAGGGTGTTTCCTGCCCCACCTGTTCCTGTCTCACCTGTTCCTGTCTCACCTGTTCCTCTCTCTCACCCGTTCCTCTCTACCTGTTTCCTGTCTCCACCTGCCCAGGTGTTTCCCTGTCTCACCTGTTCCTGTCTCACCTGCTCAGGTGTTTCCTGTCTCACCTGTGTCTGTTCCTCCCCACCTGTTCCTTCTGTCTCCACCTGTTCCTGTCTCACCTTGTTCCCTGTCTCCACCTGTCTCCTGTCCACCTGTTCCCTCACCTGTTCCTGTCTCCACCTGTTCCTGTCTCACCTGCTCAGGTGTTTCCTGTCTCACCTGTTTCCTCCCTCACCTGTTCCTGTCTCACTGTTCCCAGCTCTCACCTGTTCCAGTCTCACCTGTTCCTGTCTCACCTGTTCCTGTCTCACCTGTTCCTGTCTCACCTGTTCCTGTCTCACCTGCCCAGGTGTTTCCTGTCTCACCTGTTCCTGTCTCACCTGTTCCTGTCTCACCTGTTCCTCTCTCACCTGTTCCTGCCTCACCTGTTCTCGCCTCACCTGCTCAGCGTGTTTCCTGTCCCCACCTGTTCCTCCTCACCTGTTCCTGTCTCACCCTGTTCCTGCCTCCACCTGCCCAGGGTGTCTCCTGCCTCACTCTGCGGTTCCCTGCTCCTGAGCCACCCATGCACGTCGTGGTCCTCAGGGCCGGCTCCACCTGGGAGAGGGGCGCCTCGCTAGAGGCATGGGTCAGCACCCCAAAAATTCACACCTGAGACCCTCCCCCAAAACTCACCCTGAACCCTAAAATTCACCTGGGACCCCCAAAATCCCACCCTGAACCCCAAAATTCACACCTGGGACCCCCAAAATCCCACCTAGAACCCCTTAAAAATTCACACCTGGGACCCCCAAAATCCCACCCTGAACCCCAAAATTCACACCTGGGGACCCTCCCCAAAAACTCACCCTGAACCCCAAAAGATTCCCCTGGGACCCTCTAAAAATCACACCCAGAACTCCAAAATTCACACCTGGGACCCCTCCCCCAAAAACTCACCCTGAACCCCCAAAAATTCCACCCAGAACCTCAAAAATTCACCTGGGACCCCCAAAAATCACACCTAGAACCCCAAAATTCACACCTGAGACCCCTCCCCAAAAAAATCCCACCCAGGAACCTAAAATTCACCTTAGCTAAAAATCCCACCTAGAACCCCAAACTTCACTCTGAACTCCTAAAATTCACCTAGACCCCCAAAATCCCACCCTGAATCCTAAAAATTCCACCCAGAACCCCCAAAAATTCACACCTGAGACCCCCAAAATCCTCCCCAAACACACCGCGAGCCCCAAATTCTGCCCCAAAAGCTCACCCTAAGACACTCTAAAACCCTCTTGGACCCCAAAATTCCCTCAAAATTCTTCCAAAATTGTCCCAAAACTCACCACCCATAAATTCTCCCAAAAATTCCCCAAAATTCCCCTGAAATTCTCCCCAAAAATTATCCCAAAATTCTCCAGTAACTTCCCCTGAAATGCTCTACAAAATTCTCCCAAAAACCTCCCCAAAATTTCTCAAAAATTCTCCCAAAAATTCTCCTAAAACTCTCCTAAAATTCTCCTTAAAATTCCCAAATTCTCCCCAAAAATTCTCTCAAAATTCCCCAAATTCCCCAAAATTCTCCTAAAATTCTCCCGAAAAATTCCCTCCATTCTCTCAAAATTTCCCTGAAATTCTCCCAAGAAATTCTCCCAAATTTTCCATAAAAATTTCTCACAAAATTCTCCCAAAATTCCTACAAAATTCCTCTCAAAATCTCTCTCTAAAATTCTCCCAAAATTTTCCACAAATTTCTAAATTCCCCCAGAAATCTCACAAAAATTCCCACAAAATTCTCCCCAAAATTCTCCCCAAAAGTTCTCCCCAAATTTCCCCTGTAATTTTCACAAAATTCTCCCCAAACCTCCCCCAAAAATTCCCTCAAAATTCTCACAAAGTCCCCAAACTCCTCCCCAAAATTCTCCAAATCTCTAAAATTCCCCTCAAGGATTCCTCCCCAAAATTCTCACAAAATTTCCCACAAAATTTCATCTCTAAAAATTCCTCCCAAAATTCTGCACAAAAATTCCCTCCCAAAACTCGAGTTCCCTCAGTACCCTTTCCCCCACTCCCCTGAAATTCTCACAAAATTCCCCAAACTCCCCCAAATTCTCCCCAAGTCTCCTAAAATTTCCCAGAAATTTCCTCCTCCCAGAAATTTTCTCCCAAAAATGTTCCCCCAAAATTTCTCTAAAATTTCCCCTGAAATTCTCAGAAACTTCTCCCACTCTCTACAGATTCCTCCTCCAAATTCCCCAAAATTCCTCCCCACCCTCCTGGAGGATTCTCACAAAAGGGTCCTCCCCAAAAATCCCCCAAAGGGGTCTCCCAAAATTCCCTCCCAAAAGTCCCCCTGCTCTGTGCCCCTCTCACTCACTCTGTCAGTCCAGCCCTGTCCCGGGACTGTCGAGACCAGGGGAAGGCCACGCACCATCGAGCGCGTGCTGATGCACCCCTCCCCCCACCCAGAGCCCAAAATCTAAAATTCCCTCCTCATCTCACATTCTCAAAATAAAATCATCACAACACAAACAACAGACCCCCTAGAACTCCTCCCCCTCCCCCAAAAGGATTCCTCCCCCAAAAATTCCCTCCATCCCAGACAATACACAGAAATCGCAATTCCCTCAGATTCTCCTCAGAAAATCCTCTTCCACATTCCCTCCCTCCAAACTCCCTCGAGAGCCAGAGCTCCCCCCAAAATCCCTCGTGGCCAACCCCTCTCTCTGTAATCCCTCCTAGTACTCCCCTCCCCCTCCCAAAATCCCCTCACCACAGAGCTGTACTCCCCCCTCCCCAGGGCCTCTCCCTCCCCTCCCAGATCTCTCCCCCACCTGAAAGCCAAATTTCCTTTCCCCCTCTTCCAAAGTCCCCTCCCCTCCCCCAAAAAATCCCTCTAAAAATTCCCCTCTCCCCCCTCCCAAAATCCCTCCCCCTCAAAAATTCCCTTCCCCAAAATTCCCTCCCCCCTTTTTGGCAGCCCCTCCCCACCCAGAACCCAAAAATCTCCCCACAGAATTTTTGGGACCCTCCCTCCCCCTTCCCTTTTTGCCCTCCCCTCCCCAATTTTGGGATTCCCCGAATTTTTTCAGGACCCCTCCCCATTTTTGGGACCCTTCCCTTCATTTTCCGACCCTCCCCCACCCCAAATTTTGGGATCCTTTCCCTCCCCTCCCCATCTTTGAGTCTTCCCCAAATTTCCGCTGCCCCTCCCCCACCTTCTCGAAGAGCTCCCGGGCTGGTGTGCGGGGCCGGGGCTGGGGGCGGGGGCTAGAGGGCCGCCCCTCCCCGGCTCAGGATGCAGCGCGTCAAAGCCCTGCAGAGGGAGGGCAGCGTGGGACCCCCACCCAAGAGTCCCAGAACACCCACACTGGTGGGACCCTCACCCAAAATTTGGGACCCCCACCTGAAATTTGGGACCCCCAACCAAAATTTGGGACCCCAAACCAAATTTGGGATCACCCACCCCAAAATCGGGACTCCCACACCAAATCTGGGAGGATGAACTTTGGGGGAATTTTTTGAGAATCTTTTTTTAATTTTTGGGATTTTTTGGGGGAATCCCTTTTGGGATTTTTCATGCAATTTTTGGGAATTTTTTGGAGTTTTTTGGAGATTTTGAATTTTCCCTTGGGATTTTTGGGGAATCATTTTGGGATTTCTTTTGAGGAATTTTGGGGAATCTTTTGGGGAATCTTTTGGGAACCCTTTTGAATGGAAATCGTGGAATCCTTTTGAACCTGGAACTCCTTTTGGGATCTTTTGAAATTTTTGGGAATTTTTGAGAATCTTTTTGCAGACTCGGAATCCCTTTGGAAATCCCTGAGGTCGAGAATTTCCTTTGGGAGAACTTTTTGAATCTTTGGGAAATTTTGAGTGAACTCCCCTGTGAATCTTTTGTGAATCCTCGAAATGAACGCTTTTTGGGAAATCTTTGTGATCGTAGCGACTTTTGAGAATCCTTTTGGGAATTGTTTGGAGAATTTTTGGGAATCCTTTTGGGGAATCCTTTTGAGAACTCTTTAGGGAGCTTTTTCTGGGGAATTTTTGAAGAACCTTTTGAGAATTTTTTGAGAATTTTTAGGGAATTTTTTGGGAATTCTTTGGAGATTTCTTGGGAATTTTTTGGAATTTTTGGGGAATGTTTTTGGGGATGTTTTGGATGATTTTGGATAATTTTCGGGAATTCTCTCACCAGGGATCCGTGAGGCTCCCGCCCTCCAGGGCGGCGGCTCGGCCAGCGCCGAGGTCCTACGACCCCAGGTGGGGTTGGGACCCCAGGGGCACTGGGGGGAGGGGCACAGGTGAGACCCCAAAAATGGGGGAGGGGGCCCAGGTGGGATTTTGGACCCCAGGTGAGATTTGGGGGAGGGGAGGGCAGGTGGGATTTGGGACCCCCAGGTGAGATTTGAGGGGGCAGGTGGGATTTGGGACCCCCAGGTGAGATTTGGGGGAGGGAGGGGCCCAGGTGAGATTTGGGACCCCCAGGTGAGATTTTAGGGGGTGGGGGGGAGGGAGGCCCAGGTGATTTGGGACCCCCAGGTGAGATTTGGGGGGAGGGGAGGGGCCCCAGGGTGAGATTTGGGGGAGGGGAGGGAGCCCCAGGTGAGGATTTGGGGAGGGGCACAGGTGAGACCCCCCTCCCCCAGGTGTGACCACGCCCCCAGATCAGGCCACGCCCACCCCCAGCTGAGCCCCCTCAGGGTGTGTCTGAGGGCGATTTGGGTGTGGCCACGCCCATTTTCGAGCCTGACCACGCCCACCAGGGGGTGACCACGCCCACCCAGGTGAGGCCACGCCCACTCCAAGTGTAACCACGCCCGCCCAGGGTGACATCACCCAGCCAGGTGTGACCACGCCCCTTCAGGTGAGACCACGCCCAGCCAGGAAAAGACCCAGGTGTGGCCACGCCCAATTTAAGTATGGCCACGCCCACTCAGGTGTGACCACACCCCTAAAATGTGACCACGCCCATCCCAGGTGTGACATCACCCAGCCAGGTCAGTCCCAGGTGTGACCAGCCCACTCCTGTGTGAGCACGCCCATTTTTTGGATGGCCACGCCCCGCTTCTGTGTGACCACGCCCCTTAGGTGTGGCCACGCCCAACCAGGTGTAAGTCCCAGGTGTGACCCAGCCCACTCCAGAGGTGACCACGCCCGTTTTACCATGGCCACGCCCACCCAGGTGTGACCACGCCCACCCAGGTGTGACAACACCCAGCCAGGAAAGTCCCAGGCGTGGCCACGCCCATTTTTGTATGGCCACGCCCCCTCAGGTGTGAGCACAGCCCCTTAAATGTGGCCACGCCCACCCCAGGTGTGACCACACCCATTTTTAGCATGGCCACGCCCACCCAGATGTGGCCACACCCACCCAGATGTGGCCACACCCGGCATGTGTGACCACGCCCATTTTTAAGTGTAATGCACGCCCACCCCCGGTGTGGCCACGCCCACTCAGGTGTCCCCAGCCCCTCCCCAGGTGACTCCTCAGGTGTGACCACGCCCATTTTGTGTGACCACGCCCATTTTTGTGGCCACGCCCTCCCCAGGTGTTCCAGCCCCTCCCCCAGGTAACCCCACCCCCCCAGGTGACTCCTCAGGTGTGACCACGCCCATTTTTGTGTGACCACGCCCATTTCTGTGTGACCACGCCCTCCCCAGGTGCCCCCAGCCCCGCCCTCCCCCCTCACCTGTCGCTGGGTGCTGAGGCGAGGGGCGGTGCTCGGGCTGAGCAGGGACCCCAAAAACCTCCCTGAGAGACACCTGGAGAGCAGCGGGGGCCACACCTGGGCAGGTGAGAGAGAGAGGGGAGGGTCAGACACTACCCTGGGCAGGTGAGGGGGAGGGGCCACACCTGGGCAGGGTGAGAGAGAGGGGGAGGGGGTCACACCTGGGCGAGGTGAGAGAGGGGGAGGGGTCAGACACACCTGGGCAGGTGAGGGGGGAGGGGAGGGTGAGACACACCTGGGCAGGTGAGGGTGGGGGAGGGGTGGGACACACCTGGGCAGGTGAGAGAGAGAGGGGGTGGGAGCACACCTGGGCAGGTGAAAGGGGGAGGGGAGGGGTCACACCTGGGCAGGTGAGGGTGGGGGGAGGGTGGAGACACACCTGGGCAGGTGAGAGAGGGAGAGGGGGAGGGTCAGACACACCTGGGCGGGTGAGGGGAGGGGCAGACACACCTGGGCAGGTGAGAGAGAGGGGGAGGGTGAGACACACCTGGGCAGGTGAAAGGGGGAGGGAGGGGCAGACACACCTGGGCAGGTGAGGGTGGGGGAGGGGTGAGACACACCTGGGCAGGTGGGAGAGAGGGGGAGATGGGGGGAGGGGTCAGACACACCCTGGGCAGGTGAGAGAGGGGGAGGGGTGAGACACACACCTGGGCAGGTGAGAGAGGGGGGAGGGGTCAGACACACCTGGGCGGGTGAGGAGAGAAGGGGGGAGGGTGAGACACACCTGGGCGGGTGAGAGGGGGGGAGGGGGGAGGGGTGAGACACACCTGGGCAGGTGAGGGTGGGGGAGGGGTGAGACACACACCTGGGCGGGGTGAGGGGGGGGGGGGAGGGGCAGACACACCTGGGCAGGTGAGGGGGAGAGAGAGAGGGGTGAGACACACCTGGGCGGAGTGAGGAGAGGGGGAGGGGGCTCAGCACACAACCTGGGCAGGTGAGGGGAGGGGGTCAGACACACCTGGGCAGGTGAGGGGGGAGGGGAGGGCAGACCACACCCGCAGGTGAGCAGAGGGGTCAGGCACACCCGCAGGTGAGTGAGAGGGAGGCAGCACACACCTGGGCGGAGTGAGAGAGGGGGAGGGTGAGACACACCTGGGCAGGTGAGAGAGAGAGAGGGGGTGAAGGACACACCCGCAGGTGAAAGTGAGGGGAGGTCAAGCACCTGGGCAGGTGAGGGTGGGGAGGGGTGGGGGCACACACCTGGGCAGGTGAGAGAGGGGAGAGGGGGAGGGGTCAGACACACCTGGGCAGGTGAGGGGGAGGGGGCAGGCGCACCTGGGCAGGTGAGAGAGAGAGAGAGAGGGGGTGAGACACAACCGCAGGTGAGGAGGGTGGGGGAGGGTGAGACACACCTGGGCAAGGTGAGAGAGAGAGAGAGTAGTCAGACACACCCGGCAGGTGAGTGAGGGGAGGGGTCAGACACACCCTGGGCGGTGAGGGGGAGGGGCAGACACACACCTGGGCAGGTGAGGGGGAGGGGCAGGAATTTTTGGGGCTTCCCAGGTGAATTTTCTTGTCCCATCCCCACCTGGATAAGACACAGTCCCCAGGTGGCGCAGGCCCCCTCAAGTACGGCCCCTCACACACACGCCGCCGCTGCCGTGGGCGGGAGCGGCTCCTCGGCCCTCCCCCGTCCTGGCCCAGATCTTGGGCCGCCTCCCCACCCACTCCCACTGGGGGCAGGGGAACCCTAAAAAAACAACAAAAAAGGGGGGAGGGGTAGAGCACCCCAAAAAATCCCAAAATTTTTACCCCAAAATGCATAGAAAATTTCCCCAAAAATTAAAATTTCCTCCCCAAAAATTAAAATTTGTCAAAAATAATTTAAAAACAATAAATTTCAATTTTTGTCTCATCAAAAAATGTGGGATTTTTGGGTCAAGATTCGAAAAGTTTCCCGCGAAATTTTTTAAAAACACAAATTTCTCCAAGTTTTCCCTCCCAAAATCCCATTCCTGGAAAAATCAAAAATTCCTTTGGCTCCAAAATTGTCTCCCCAAAAATCCTGAAATTCAGGAATAAAAACCGACTTTCGTAAAAATCCAAATTTTCCCCAGAAAACTCCCAAATTCCCCAAAATTCCTCCAAAATCCTCCCAAATTTCCTAAATTTCCCCCAGCAAGATTCCCCAAAAAGTGCCCCAAAAATCTCCCTTGCCAAAGGCCAAAATTCCCCAAGATTCACAAGTAAAATCTTCTTTAAATTCAAAAATCTTCTTCCCAAAACAAATTTCCTGAATTCTCCCAAAAAGTCCCCAAACCCTCCCCCAGATCCCGCATCTTCTCAAAGGCAAAGATCCTCCTGGAAATCCCTTCTGAAAACCCCCAGGGATTCTCCCAAGTTCTAAATTCCCCCAAAGATCAGATCTCCCAAAAGGAATCCTTCAGAGTTTTCTCCCTAGATCCCTCAAAACCTCCCTCTAGATCCTCCAAAATTCCCCCAGGAATTTCTTCAAAATCCTCCCCCAGCCTCCTTCAAAGAATCCCCCAGATCTTCCTAAACCCCCAAAATCCTCCCCAAATTTCCCAAAATCCCACCCCAAAATCCTCAAACCCCTCAAATCTCCAAATCCTCCCAAAGCTCCCCCAAAAATCTCCCTCAAACCCCCAAAATGCCCCAAAAATCTCCTTAAACCCCCCAAAATCCTCCTAAATTCCCCCAAAATCCTCCAAAATCCCCAAATCCTCCCCCAACCTCTCAAAATCCCCCAAAAATCTTCTTAACCCCCAAAAATCCTCCCAAATTCCCCCAAAATGCCCCAAAAATCTCCTCAACCCCCCAAACCTCCCAAAATCCACATAAAATCCCCCAATTCCATCTAACCCCCAAACCCTCCCAAAATCTCCCTCGAATCCCCCCAAATCCATCCCCAAACAAACCCTCCCCAAAATCCACAAAATCCCCCAAAATCCATCCCCAACCCCCAAACCCTCCTAAATCCCCCTGCCCCTCCCCCCTCCCCTCACCTCGGCAGCGGTCGCAGAGCCCGGGTCCCTAGCCTCCCCCACCTCGGGGTCCCTGCAGCTCCGGCAGCGAAGCAGCCCCAGCACACCTGGGGGGCCAGAAACACCCAAAATCAGCCCAAAAACACCCCAAAAAACATCTAAAATTATCCCCCAAAACATCCCAAATTATCCCAAAAATATCCCCAAAAACACCCCAGAAACACCCAAAATCAGCCCAAAAATATCCCAAAAAACATCTAAAATTATCCCCAAAAACATCCCAAATTATCCCTAAAATAGCTCCCCAAAAACATCGTCCTAGAAACATCCCAAAATCTATCCCCAAAAACATCCCATAAAGTCATCAAAAACCGCCCCAAAATCCTCCCCAAAGAAATATCCCAAAAACATCTCAAAATTATTCCTAAAAATATCCCCAAAAAACATCCCAAAAAGACATCTCAAATTATCCCCAAAAGCAACCCCAAAAACATCCCATAAGCAGCCCAAAAACAGCCCAAAAACCTCCCAAAAATATCCCCAAAACATCCCATAATCACCCCAAATTATCCCTAAAATATCCCCAAAAAAATCCCATAATTACCCCAAATTATCCCTAAATTATCCTCAGAAACATTCCCAAAAACATCCCAAAATGGCCCCAAAAACATCCCAAAAACATCCCAAGATAATCACGGCTATATCATCTAAAAGACATCCCAAAAAGATCATCCCAAAAACGTCCCAAAACATCCCAAAAGTACCTCCCAAAATCATTCCCAAAACATGCCACAAACAGTCCCAAAATACTACCCCAAAATGATCCCAAAACATCCCTCAGAAACATTCCCAAAACATCCCAAGATGGCTAAAAACATCCCAAAGACCATCCCAAAAGTCACCCCATGAGTCACCCCAAATTATCCCAAAAATTCTAGCACCTCAAAAATCCCAAAACCTCCCTAGTAAAATGTTCCTAGCCATTCCCCTCAATTATCCCTCGGAACATTCCCAAAAACATCCCTAAAAATCACCCCAAAACATCCCAAAAATACCCTCCCCATAATTGCCCCTAAATTATCCCCAAAAACATCCTAAAATTACCCTAAATTATCCCTAAAATACCCCCAAAAACATCCCAAAAACTTCCTATAATCACCCCAAATTATCCCAAAAAAAATCCCACAAACCTCCCAAAATTACCCCAAATTATCCCAAATTATCCTCAGAAACATTCCCAAAAACATCCCAAAATCACCCCAAAAACATCCCATAATTGCCCCAAATAATCCCCAAAAAATTTCCCATAATCACCCAAAAAAATCCCAAACATCCCAAAATTGCCCCAAATTATCCCCAAAAAAACCCCAAAATATTCCCAAAATATTCCCAAAATATTCTCCAAAAAAAAAAAAATCCCTAAAAAATCCAAAAACTTCGCACAAAAATTCCAAAAAAATCCAAAACAAAATCCAAGAAAAATCCAAAAAAATCCAAAACAAATCCAAAAATAATAGCAAAAAATTTCCAAATTTCTCCCAAAATCCCCCAAAATCTCCCAAATTTCCCAAAATCCCCCAAAATCCCTCAAACTCTAAAAATTTCCCAAAAATTCCCTAAAAATCCCTCAAAATTCCCAAAAATCCAAAAAATTCCAAAAATTCCCAAAAAATCCAAAAAAATTCAAAAAAATTCCAAAACAAAATCCATTTTCCATTCCAAAAAATTCCAAAAAAATTCCAAAAAAATTCCAAAACAATCCAAAAAAATTCCAAAGAAATTCCAAAAAAATTCCAAAAAAGTCCAAAAAATTCCAAAACACTTCCAAAAAAATTCCAAAACAAATCCAAAAAAATTCCAAAAATTCTGCAAAATCCCCCCAAATTTCCCCCCCAAATTCCCCCCCTTAAATTTCCCAAATTTCCCAAATCCCCAAAATCCCCCAAAAATTCCCAAAAATAACCCCAAAAATTCCAAAAAATTCCAAGAAAATGCCAAAAAAATCCAAAATGAAATTCCCAAAAAATTCCCAAAAAATCCAAAAAAATTCCAAAAAAATCCAAAAAAATTCCAAAAAAACTCCAAAACAACTCAAAAGAATTTCCAAAAAAAGTCCAAAAAAATTCCCAAAAAAATTCCAAAAAATTCCAAAAAATTCCAAAGAAATACAAAAATCCAAAAATTCCAAAAATTCTAAATTTCTAAATTTCCTCCAAATTTCTAAATTTCCCCCAGATTTTAAATTTCCCAAATCACAAAAATCCTACCAAAAGTTCCTCCTGCAAATAACCCCAAAATTCCCAAAAAATTCCAAGAAAATTCAAAAAAAATCCAAAGAAAGTAAAAGCATTCCAAAAAATCCAAAAAAATCCAAAAAAAATCCAAAAAAATTCCAAAAAAACTCCAAAACAACGCAAAAGAATTTCCAAAAAGCAAAAAATTCCCCAAAAATTCCAAAAATTCCAAAAAAATTAAAAAACTATGCATTCCAAAAATTCCCCAAATTTCCCAAAATTTCCCCATATTTCCCCCATTCCCAAAAATCCAAAAAATTCCAAAAATTTCCAAAAAATCAAAAAAATTTCAAAAAATCCAAAAATTTCCAAAAACAAAACTCCAAAACCCAAAAATTCTAAACTCTAAATTTCCCCAAATTTCCCAAGTAAAATCCCCAAATCCCCCAAATTCCCCATCGTGTTCACCCACTCACTGGAAGGGCTTCTAAGGGGCTGGGCCCGAGGCAGCGCCTCCTCAGGGTGGAAGCAGCGGCGGCAGCGGCGGCACTCGAGCAGGGGCTGGGCAGGACACCCCAAAAAAACCCAAAATTATTCGGGATCCACCCCAAAAACCTCCAAAATTATTTGGGATCGACCCCAAAAACCTCCAAAGTTATTCGGGATCCACCCCAAAACCTCCAAAAATTATTTGGGATCCACCCCAAAAAACCCCAAAATTTCTTCAGGATCAACACCAAAAAATTCCCAAAAATTATTTGGGATCGATCCCAAAAACGTCCAAAATTATTTAGGGTTGACACCAAAAACCCCCCAAAATTATTTGGCATCGATCCCAAAAAATTCCCAAAAATTATTTGGGATCAACTCCAAAACATTCACAAAATTATTTGGAATCCAATCCAAAAAAACCCCCAAAATTATTTGGGATCAAACCCAAAATTATTTGGGATCGACCCCAAAAAATTCCCAAAAATTATTTGGGATCCACCCCAAAAACCCCCCAAAATTATTTGGGATCGACCTAAAAAAAATTCCCAAAAATTATTGGGATCCACCCCCAAAACCCCCAAAAATTGGCTTTGGGATCAACCCCAAAACCCCCAAAATTTCCTTCTTGGAGATCAACACCAAAAATTCTGGGAAAATTATTTGGGGATCGACACCAAAAAAATCCCCAAAGTTATTTGGGATCGACCCCAAAATCAATCAAAAATTTTTTGGGATCGACCCCAAAAAAAACCCCAAAATTATTTGGGATTAGCCCCAAAAAACCTCCAAAATTTCTTCGGGATCAACCCCAAAAAATTCCCAAAAATTATTTGGGATCAACCCCAAAAAATTCCCAAAAATTATTTGGGATCCACCCCAAAAACCCCCCAAAATTATTTGGGATCGACCCCAAAATCAACCAAAAATTTTTTGGGATTGACACCAGAAATTCCCAAAATTATTTGGGATCGACCCCAAAAAATTCCCAAAATTATTCGGGATCAACGCCAAAAAATTCCCAAAAGTTATTTGGGATCCACCCCAAAAACATCCAAAATTATTTGGGATCGACTGCATAAAATCCCCCAAAATTATTTGGGATCCACCCAAAAAAACCCAAAATTTATTTGGGATCCACCCCAAAAACCCCCAAAATTATTTGGATTGACACCAAAAAATCTCCAAAAATTATTTGGGATCGACCCCAGAAACATCCAAAAATTATTTGGGATCGATACCAAAAAATTCCCAAAATTATTTGTGATCCACCCCAAAAAATTCCCAAAAATTATTTGGGATTGACACCAAAAAAATCCCCAAAATTATTTGGGATCAAACCCAAAAATCCCCAAAATTATTTGGGATCAACCCCAAAAAATTCCCAAAAATTTTTTGGGATCCACCCCAAAAACCCCCAAAAATTATTTGAGATCGACCCCAAAATCATCCAAAAATCATTTGGGATTGACACCAAAAATTCCCAAAATTATTTGGGATCTACCCCAAAAAATTCCCAAAAGTTATTTGGGATCGGCCTCAGAAACATCCAAAAATTATTTGGGATCGACACCAAAAAACCTCCAAATTATTTGGGATTAGCCCCAAAAAACCCCAAAATTTCTTTGGGATCGACCCCAAAAGTCCCCAAAATTTTTTGGGATCCGCCCCAAAATCATCCAAAATTATTTGGGATCCAACCCAAAAACCCCCCAAAATTATTTGGGATTAACCCCAAAAATCCCCAAAATTATTTGGGATCGATCCAAAAATCCCAAAAGTTTCCCAAATTATTTGGTATTGACACCAAAAACTCCCAAAATTATTTGGGATCCAACCCCAAAAAACCCCAAAATTATTTGGGATCAACCCCAAAAAATCAGGAATTTAAAATGTTCCAAAATTCCCCAAAAAAGCCTCAAAATTTCTCAGAAATCGCCCCAAATTTTACCTGGGGCACCCCAAAACTCACCTGGGGGACCCCAAAATTCTTTTGGTTTCAAAACCCCAAAAAATCCCCAAAATCTGGGCCCGGGTTGGTTTTAACCCCCAGGTGTGCTTAGTGTGTGCCCATCCCACAGGTGTGCCCAGGTGTGCCCAGGTGTGCCCAGGTGTGCCCAGGTGTGTTCCCATCCCCAGGTGTGCCCAGGTGTGTTCCCATCCCCCCAGGTGTATCCCAGGTGTATCCCAGGTGTGCCCAGGTGTGTTCCAGGTGTGCCCAGGTGTGCCCAGATGTGCCCAGGTGTGCCCAGGTGTGCCCAGATGTGCCCAGGGTGTATCCCAGGTGTGCCCAGGTGCTCCCATCCCCCCCCAGGGTGTGCCCAGGTGCTCCCATCCCCCAGGTGTGCCCAGGTGTGTCCCAGGTGTGCCCAGGTGCCCCCAGGTGTGCCCAGGTGTGCTCCCATCCCCCCAGGTGTGCCCAGGTGTGCTCCCATCCCCCCCCCAGGTGTGTTCCCATCCCCCAGGTGTGTTTTACCTGCCCAGGTGCGTTTTTACCTTTGCAGAGCAGCCCCCCTCCTGGGCGCCAGACCCGCTTAGCTCCGGCAGCGCCCGGCAGCTCCAGCCTCGGCCTGGCCCGGCCCGGCCCCTCCCAGCCCAGGCAGGAGAAGGTGTGGAAGGGCTGGCAGCACACCTGGCACAGCACCAGCTAAGTGGGACAGGTGAGGCAGAGTGAGACCCCAAAATTCCCCCCAAAAAATCCCCCAAAAATCCCCAAAAAAATCCCCCAAAAATCCCCCAAAAAATCCATTTAAAATGAGCAAAATTAGCCCAAAATGTCCCAAATTCACCCCCAAAAATCACTGAGGGACTGGGACAGGTGAGGCACAGGTGAGACCCCAAAATCCCCAAAAATTTCCCCTAAAAAATCCCCAAAAAATCCCCCCAAGAATCCATTAAAAATGAGCAAAATTAGCCCAAAATGACCCGAAAATGTCCCAAATTCACCCCAAAATCACTGAGGGACTGGGACAGGTGAGGCACAGGTGAAACACCAAAACCCCAAAAACTTCCTCCCCGAAAATCCCCCAAAAATCCTCAAAAAATCCCCCAAAAATCCCAAAAAAATCCCGTTAGCAAAAATGAGCAAATTAGCCCAAAATGACCCAAAATGTCCCAAATTCACCCCAAAAACCACTCTGAGGAACTGGGACAGGTGAGGCACAGGTGAGACACCAAAATCCCCAAAAGAAATTTCCCCTAAAAAATCCCCAAAAAATGCCAAAAATCCAATAAAAATCACTAAAAAATTCCCAAAAAATATCCCCCAAAAAATCCCAAAAAATCCCGTTTAAAATGACCAAAGTTAGCCCAAAATGACCCAAAATATCCCAAATTTACTCCCCAAAAATCACTCAGGGACTGGGACAGGTGAGGCGCAGGTGAGACCCCAAAAGCACAGAAATCACCCCAAAAAAATTCACCCAAGAAAATAAAAAAAAAATCCCAAAAAAATCCCGTTAAAAATGAGCAAAATTAGCCCAAAATGACCCAAAATGTCCCAAATTCACCCCAAAAACCACTGAGGGACTGGGACAGGTGAGGCACAGGTGAGACCCCAAAATCCCCAAAATTTCCCCCTAAAAAAATCCCCAAAAAATGCCAAAAAATCCAATAAAAATCACTAAAAATTCCCAAAAATATCCCCCCAAAAATCCCCAAAAAATCCCGTTTAAAATGACCAAAGTTAGCCCAAAATGACCCAAAATGTCCCAAATTTACCCCAAAAATCACTCAGGGACTGGGACAGGTGAGACACAGGTGAGACACCAAAATCTCCCAAACTTCCCAAAAAAATCCCCCAAAAATTCCCCAAAAAAATCCATTAAAAATTCCCAAAAAATCCTAAAAGAATCCATTAAAATGAGCAGAATGGTCCCAAAACTGCCCCAAAATGCCCCAAATTCACCCCAAAAATCACTGAGGAACTGGGACAGGTGAGGCACAGGTGAGACACCAAAATCCCCAAAATTCCCAAAAAAATCCCCTAAAAATCCCAAAAACCTAATAAAAATTCCCCCAAAAAATCCCCAAAAAACCATTAAAAATTCCCCGAAAATCCAAAAAAAGTCCCGTTAAAAATGAGCAAAATTAGCCCAAAATGACCCAAAATGTCCCAAATTCACCCCAAAAACCACTGAGGGACTGGGACAGGTGAGGCACAGGTGAGACACCAAAACCCCAAAACTTCCTCCCCGAAAATCCCCCAAAATTCCCCAAAAATCCCCCAAAAACCCCCCCAAAAAATCCATTAAAATGAGCAAAATTAGCCCAACATGACCCAAAAATGTCCCAAATTCACCCCCAAAAAATCACTCAGGGACTGGGACAGGTGAGGCACAGGTGAGACCCCAAAAGCACAGAAATCACCCCAAAAAAATTCACCCAAGAAAATAAAAAAAAAATCCCAAAAAAATCCCGTTAAAAATCAGCAAAATTAGCCCAAAATGACCCAAAATGCACCAAATTCATCCCAAAAATCACTGAGGAACTGGGACAGGTGAGGCGCAGGTGAGACCCCAAAATCCCAAAACTTCCCCAAAAAAATCCCCAAAAAATCCCCCAAAAAATCCCCCCAAAAATCCATTTAAAATGAGCAAAATTAGCCCAAAATGTCCCAAATTCACCCCAAAAATCACTCAGGGACTGGGACAGGTGGAGGGCGCAGGTGAGACCCCCAAAATCACAGAAATCACCCCAAAAAAATTCACCCAAGAAATAAAAAAATTCCCCAAAAATCCCTGCTAAAATCAGCTGAGATTAGCCCAAAATGACCCAAAATGTCCCAAATTCACCCCTAAAACCACTGAGGGAACTGGGACAGGTGAGGCACAGGTGAGACACCAAAACCCCCAAAACTTCCCTCCCGAAAATCCCCCAAAAATCCCCAAAAATCCCCAAAACCCCCAAAAAATCCATTAAAAATGAGCAAAGTTAGCCCAACATGACCCAAAATGTCCCAAATTCACCCCAAAAATCACTCAGGGACTGGGACAGGTGGAGGCACACGTGAGACCCCAAAAATCACAGAAATCGCCCGAAAAAAATTCACCCAAGAAAATAAAAAAAAAACCCCAAAAAAATCCCGTAAAAATCAGCAAAATTAGCCCAAAATGACCCAAAATGTCCCAAATTCACCCCAAAAACCACTGAGGGAACTGCGACAGGTGAGGCACAGGTGAGACACCAAAATCCCCAAAATTTCCCCCTAAAAAAATCCCCAAAAAATGCCAAAAAATCCAATAAAAATCACTAAAAATTCCCAAAAATATCCCCCCAAAAATCCCAAAAAAATCCCGTTTAAAATGACCAAAGTTAGCCCAAAATGACCCAAAATATCCCAAATTTACCCCAAAAATCACTCAGGGACTGGGACAGGTGAGGCGCAGGTGAGACCCCAAAAGCACAGAAATCACCCCAAAAAAATTCACCCAAGAAAATAAAAAAAAAATCCCAAAAAAATCCCGTTAAAAATGAGCAAAATTAGCCCAAAATGACCCAAAATGTCCCAAATTCACCCCAAAAACCACTGAGGGACTGGGACAGGTGAGGCACAGGTGAGACCCCAAAATCCCCAAAATTTCCCCTAAAAAAATCCCCAAAAATGCCAAAAATCCAATAAAAAATCACTAAAAATTCCCAAAAATATCCCCCAAAAATCCCCAAAAATCCCGTTTAAAATGACCAAAGTTAGCCCAAAATGACCCAAAATGTCCCAAATTTACCCCAAAAATCACTCAGGGACTGGGACAGGTGAGACACAGGTGAGACACCAAAATCTCCCAAACTTCCCAAAAAAATCCCCCAAAAATTCCCCAAAAAAATCCATTAAAAATTCCCAAAAAATCCTAAAAGAATCCATTAAAAATGAGCAGAATGGTCCCAAAACTGCCCCAAAATGCCCCAAATTCACCCCAAAAATCACCGAGGAACTGGGACAGGTGAGGCACAGGTGAGACACCAAAATCCCCAAAATTCCCAAAAAAATCCCCCTAAAAATCCCAAAAAACCTAATAAAAATTCCCCAAAAAATCCCCAAAAAACCATTAAAAATTCCCCGAAAATCCAAAAAAAGTCCCGTTAAAAATGAGCAAAATTAGCCCAAAATGACCCAAAATGTCCCAAATTCACCCCAAAAACCACTGAGGGACTGGGACAGGTGAGGCACAGGTGAGACACCAAAACCCCAAAACTTCCTCCCCGAAAATCCCCCAAAAATCCCGCAAAAAATCCCCCAAAAACCCCCCAAAAAATCCATTAAAAATGAGCAAAATTAGCCCAACATGACCCAAAATGTCCCAAATTCACCCCAAAAATCACTCAGGGACTGGGACAGGTGAGGCACAGGTGAGACCCCAAAAGCACAGAAATCACCCCAAAAAAATTCACCCAAGAAAATAAAAAAAAAATCCCAAAAAAATCCCGTTAAAAATCAGCAAAATTAGCCCAAAATGACCCAAAATGCACCAAATTCATCCCAAAAATCACTGAGGAACTGGGACAGGTGAGGCGCAGGTGAGACCCCAAAATCCCAAAACTTCCCCCCAAAAAATCCCCAAAAAATCCCCCAAAAAATCCCCCCAAAAATCCATTTAAAATGAGCAAAATTAGCCCAAAATGTCCCAAATTCACCCCAAAAATCACTCAGGGACTGGGACAGGTGAGGCGCAGGTGAGACCCCAAAATCACAGAAATCACCCCAAAAAAATTCACCCAAGAAATAAAAAAAAATTCCCCAAAAAATCCCGTTAAAAATCAGCGAGATTAGCCCAAAATGACCCAAAATGTCCCAAATTCACCCCAAAAACCACTGAGGAACTGGGACAGGTGAGGCACAGGTGAGACACCAAAACCCCAAAACTTCCTCCCCGAAAATCCCCCAAAATCCCCAAAAAATCCCCCAAAAACCCCCCAAAAAATCCATTAAAAATGAGCAAAGTTAGCCCAACATGACCCAAAATGTCCCAAATTCACCCCAAAAATCACTCAGGGACTGGGACAGGTGAGGCACACGTGAGACCCCAAAATCACAGAAATCGCCCCGAAAAAATTCACCCAAGAAAATAAAAAAAAAATCCCAAAAAAATCCCGTAAAAATCAGCAAAATTAGCCCAAAATGACCCAAAATGTCCCAAATTCACCCCAAAAACCACTGAGGAACTGCGACAGGTGAGGCACAGTTGAGACACCAAAATCCCCAAAATTTCCCCCTAAAAAAATCCCCAAAAAATGCCAAAAAATCCAATAAAAATCACTAAAAATTCCCAAAAATATCCCCCCAAAAATCCCAAAAAATCCCGTTTAAAATGACCAAAGTTAGCCCAAAATGACCCAAAATGTCCCAAATTCACCCCAAAAATCACTGAGGGACTGGGACAGGTGAGGCACAGGTGAAACACCAAAACCCCAAAACTTCCTCCCCGAAAATCCCCCAAAATCCTCAAAAAATCCCCCCAAAAATCCCAAAAAATCCCCGTTAAAAATGAGCAAAATTAGCCCAAAATGACCCAAAATGTCCCAAATTCACCCCAAAAATCACTGAGGGACTGGGACAGGTGAGGCACAGGTGAAACACCAAAACCCCAAAACTTCCTCAAAAATCCCCAAAAATCCCCAAAAATCCCCCAAAAACCTCCCCAAAAATCCCCAAAAACCTCCCCAAAAAATCCCCCAAAACCTCCCAAAAAATCCATTAAAAATGAGCAAAATTAGCCCAACATGACCCAAAATGTCCCAAATTCACCCCAAAAACCACTGAGGAACTGGGACAGGTGAGGCACAGGTGAGACACCAAAATCCCCAAAATTTCCCCCCTAAAAAAAATCCCCCAAAAAATGCCAAAAAAATCCAATAAAAAATCACTAAAATTCCCAAAATATCCCCCAAAAATCCCAAAAATCCCGTTAAAATGACCAAAGTTAGCCCCAAATGACCCAAAATGTCCCAAATTTACCCCCAAAAATCACTGAGGGACTGGGACAGGTGAGGCACAGGTGAGACCCCAAAATCACAGAAATCACCCCCAAAAATTCACCCAAGAAAAAATCCCAAAAAAATCCCGTTAAAAATGAGCAAAATTAGCCCAAAATGACCCAAAATGTCCCAAATTCACCCCAAAAACCACTGAGGAACTGGGACAGGTGAGGCACAGGTGAGACACCAAAATCCCCAAAATTTTCCCCTAAAAAAATCCCCAAAAAATGCCAAAAAATCCAATAAAAATCACTAAAAATTCCCAAAAATATCCCCCCAAAAATCCCCAAAATATCCCGTTTAAAATGACCAAAGTTAGCCCAAAATGACCCAAAATGTCCCAAATTCACCCCAAAAATCACTCAGGGACTGGGACAGGTGAGGCACAGGTGAGACACCAAAATCCCAAAATTTTCCCCCCAAAAAATCCCCCAAAATTCCCTAAAAAATAATTTTAAAAAATCCTCCAAAATCACCAAATAATCCCAAAAAACCCCAAAAAATGAGTGAAAAATCGGCTCCAAATCCTCCAAAAATCCCAAAGTTCCCCAAAAAACTCAAAATGCCTCAGGAAAATCCCAGATTTTCCTCCCAAAAAATTCCCAAAACCCCCAAATTTCCACCCCCCAAAAAACCCCCAAAAATTTTCTTAAAAAACTCCAAAAATCCAAAAAAAACCCCCCAAAAAATCCCATAAAAATCAGAAAATTTGGGGATTTTCACAGGGTTTTTTTGGGGAATTTTGGGATTTTTGGGATCCTCAGGAATTTTGGGAATTCCCAAATTTTTGGGTCCCCTCAACCCCAACCCAGGAAATCCCAAACTCAAAAAAAACCCAAAAAATGCCTTAAAAATCCCTAAAATCCCCCAAAAATCCCTAAAAAAATCAGAGAATTTTGGGATTTTCGTGGGAATTTTTTGGGATTTTTGGGATCCTCCAGAATTTTGGGAATTCCCAAATTTTTGGAGCCTCTCCCCAATTTTTAAGAGCCTCAATTTTCAAAAAATCCTCCAAAAATCCCTAAAAAACCCCTAAAAAATCCCATAAAAATCTCTAAAAAATCCCTAAAAAATCCAGAGAATTTCGGGATTTTCACAGGATTTTTTGGGGGAATTTTGGGATTTTTGGGATCCTCAGGAATTTTGGGAATTCCCAAATTTTTGGAGCCTCAATTTCAAAAAAATCCTCCAAAAATCCCTAAAAAAATCTCTAAAAAATCCCATAAAAATTCCTAAAAAATCCCTAAAAAATCAGAAAATGTCGGGATTTTCACGGGGTTTTTTGGGGGAATTTTGGGATTTTTGGGAGCCTCCAGAATTTTGGGAATTCCCAAATTTTTGGAGCCTCTCCCCAATTTTTAAGAGCCTCAATTTTCAAAAATTCCTCCAAAACTCCCTAAAAAAAAATCTCTAAAAAATCCCATTAAAATTCCTAAAAATCCCTAAAAAATCAGAAAATTTCGGGATTTTCACAGGGTTTTTTTGGGGAATTTTGGGATTTTTGGGATCCTCAGGAATTTTGGGAATTCCCAAATTTTTGAGAGCCTCAATTTCAAAAAAATCCTCCAAAAATCCCTAAAAAAATCTCTAAAAGATCCCATTAAAATTCCTAAAAAATCAGAGAATTTCGGGATTTTCACGGGGTTTTTTGGGGGAATTTTGGGATTTTTGGGAGCCTCAGGAATTTTGGGAATTGCCACATTCCGGGTACCTGGTGCAGGCCTTTGCTGGCGCAGAGCAGACACACCAGGGGGGCGCTGACGGGCACGGACGAGAGGATGCTGAGCCCCCCCATGAGCCAGACGTTGTCCAGGGCAGAATCCTCCTGTGGGCAGCGAAATTCGGGGTGAAAAACCCAAAATTCGGGCTCAGCACCCGAAAAAACCCCAAAAACGACCCCAAAAACCCCAAAAACGACCCCAAAAACCCCCAAAAACATCAAAATTTACCCCAAAAATAACCTGGAAAACCCCAAAAAGGGACCCAAAAAAACCCCCAAAACATCCAAAATTGGAGATAAAACCTTCCTAAACCCCTAAATTTTGGGGTAAAAAGCCCAAAATTCCGGGTCAGCACCCAAAAAACCCCAAAAACGACCCCAAAAGCGTCCCCCAAAATTTGAGGTAAAACCTCCCAAACCAGACGTTGCCCAGGGCAGAATCCTCCTGTGGGCAGCGAAATTCGGGGTGAAAAACCCAAAATTCGGGCTCAGCACCCAAAAAAACCCCAAAAACGACCCCAAAAACCCCAAAAACGACCCCAAAAACCCCAAAAGTTACCCCAAAAATAACCCGAAAACCCCAAAATGCCCCGAAAAGGGACCCAAACGACCCCAAAAAACCAAAATTGGAGGTAAAACTTCCCCATAACCCCTAAAATCTGGGTAAAAAACCCAAAATTTGGGGTCAGCACCTAAAAAACCCCAAAAACGACCCCAAAAACCCCAAAAACCCCAAAATTACCCCAAAAATAACCCAGAAAACCCCAAAAACGACCCCAAATAACCCAGAAAACGACCCCAAAAAACCTTCAAAGTGACCTTAAAACCTCCAAATTTGAGATAAAACCTCCTGAAATCTCTGAAATTTGGGGTGAAAAACCCAAAATTTGGGGTCAGGACTCAAAAACCCCCAAAACGACCCAAAAACCCCAAAAACGACCCCAAAATCGCCAAAAACGACTCCAAAAAACCCAAAAAACATCAAAATTACCCCAAAAA
The DNA here is from genome assembly GCA_034336665.1 of Luscinia megarhynchos. NCBI lineage: Eukaryota > Metazoa > Chordata > Aves > Passeriformes > Muscicapidae > Luscinia > Luscinia megarhynchos. The sequence continues at coordinate 154,186 of JAPFBE010000068.1, read as the reverse complement.
TAACCCGGAAAACCCCAAAAACGGCCCCAAAAACGGCCCCAAAAACGAACCCAAAAAACCCCAAAACACCAATATCGCAAAAAATTTCAGGTAAAACCTCCAAAAACCCCAAAAATTTGGGGTCAGCACCCAAAAAAGCCCCAAAAACCTCAGAAACAACCCCCAAAAAACTCCAGGAATGAGCCCCAAACCTCCCAAAATCCCAAAATTTTGGGGTGAAAAACCCAAAATTTGGCATCAGGACCCCAAAAATCCCCAAAAACCCGCCCAGAATACCCCAAAAATCCTAAAATTGGAGTAAAACCTCCCAAAATCCCAAAATTTTGGGGTGAAAAACCCAAAATTTGGGGTCAGGACCCCCCAAAAAAATAAAAAACGAGCCCAAAAAAACCCAAAACACCCAAAAATTGGAGGGAAAACCCCAAAAATTTCACATAAAAAATCCCAAAATTTGGGGTCAGGATCCCGAAAAAACCCAAAAACTCCTAAAAATGACCCAAAAAAAAAAAAAATAAAAGCCCAAAATTGAAATTTTGCAAACCCCAAAATTTGGGTTGAAAAATCCCAAATTTGGGATCAGGAGGCAAAAAAATGAAAAATTTTTGGGGGGTTTTGGTTTTTTCCCCTCTCAGATTTTGGAGGTTTTGGGGGAATTTTGGAAGAAATTTTGGGGATGGGGGAGGGGAAATTTGGGGTGAATTTTTTGGGACAATTTTTGGGGTGGGGGAGGGGAATTTTGGGGAAAACTTGAGGGAATTTTTGGGGTGGAAAATGAGAATTTGGGGTGAATTTTTGGGATAATTTTCCTTTTGGGCTGGGGAGGGAATTTTGGGAGGATTTTTGGAAAAATTTGGGGTGGGGGGAGGGGAAATCTTGGAGAAGTTTTGGGGGTGGAAAATGGAATTTTGGGTGAATTTTTGGGACAATTTTGGGGTGGAAAATGAGAATTTTAGGTGAATTTTTAGGGATAATTTTGGGGGTGGGGGAGGGAATTTTGGGAAAATTTGAGGGAATTTTTGGAGTGAAAATGAGAATTTTGGGTGAATTTTTTGGGATAATTTTGGGGTGGGGAGCGGAATTTGGGAAGATTTTTTGAAAAATTGTGGGGAGGGAAATCTTGGAGAAATTTTTGGGGGTGGAAAAATGAGAATTTTGGGACCATTTTGGGGGGTTTCAGGTGGGGGAGGGAATTTTGGGGTGAATTTTGGGGATAATTTTAAGGGGTGGGGAGGGAAATTTTAGGAAGAATTTTTGGGATAGTTTTTGAGGGTGGGGAGGGAATTTTCGGTTGAATTTTTTGGGACAATTTCCGGGTGGGGGAGGGAATTTTTGGGAAAATTTGGGGAATTTTTGGGGTGGAAAATGAGAATTTTTGGGGGAATTTGGGGGTGTTTTTTGGGGGTGGGGGAGGGGAATTTTGGGAAGATTTTTGAAAAATTTGGGGTGGGGAGGGAAAATTTTGCAGAAATTTTTGGGGTGGAAAATGAGAATTTTGGGACCATTTTGGGGGTTTCGGTGGAGGGAATTTTAGGATGAATTTTTGGGATAATTTTGGGATGGGGGAGGGAATTTTGGGGAAAACTTGAGGGGAATTTTTGGGGTGGAAAATGAGAATTTTGGGTGAATTTTTTGGGATAACTTTTGGGGGTGGGGGAGGGGAATTTTGGGAGGATTTTTTGGGATAATTTTCAGGTGGGGAGGGGAATTTTAGGTGAATTTTTGGGACCATTTTTGGGGTGGGGGAGGGAATTTTTTGGTTGAATTTTTGGGGACCATTTTTGGGGTGTGGGGGAGGGAATTTTAGGATGAGTTTTGGGGGTTAATTTCAGGGTGGGGGAGGAGTTTGGGGCTGATTTTTGGGGTGGGGGAGAATTTGGGATGAATTTTTTGGGATAATTTTTAGGGTGGGGAGGGTGGGGGAGTGAATCGGATAATTTTCGGGGTGAGGGGAATTTAAGGATGAATTTTTTGGGATAATTTTTAGGGTGGGGAGGGAGATTTAGGGATGAATTTTTTGGGACAATTTTTAGGGTGGGGAGGAATTGGGGGTGAATTTTCGGGGTGGGGGAGAATTTGGGGTGAAAATTTTGGGGGCCCTCACCTTGAGAGTCCCGCAGCGTAGCCTCGTCCCGCCCCTCCCGTCGGCCCGGCCCCTCCCCACACCCGTTCTGGGGGGGGCCCCCAGAGCTCCCGGGGGCCCCAATCCCTGGGGGGAGGGGTCAGAGCCCAGGCCCCTCCCCACCCCAAACCGACACCAGCTCCCCCTCCCCACCCCAAAATTTTGGTTCCCTCCTCAAACTTTCGGCCCCTCCCCCACCCCCAAATTCAACCCCTCCCCCTAAAAATTTTGGCCCCTCCCCCACCCCAAATTTCTCCATCCCCCTCTCCAGGTGCTGCCCCTCCCCACCCCAAATTCTGGCCCCTCCCCCTTATTTTTGCCCCTCCCCACCCCCAAATTTTCCCCAGTCCCCAATTTTTGGGCTTTTCCCACTTCAGATTTGGCCCCTCCCCCAAGTTTCAGCCCCTCCCCACCCCAAATTCGGCGCCCCTCCCCACCTGGAGGTGCCTCCCGGCCTTGTGGGAGCTGCAGCAGCGGCTGGAGGCGGGGGCCCGCGGCTAAAGGGGCAGGGTCAGGCTCGGGGCGGGTCTGGGGGGCAGTCAGCGAAACCACACACCCGAGACTGCACCGAGATACGCCCGAGGAATATGCGAAAATACACCCGGAATACACCCGGAATATACCAAAAATACACCGGAATACACCCGAAACACACCAAGAAACACACCCGAAACACACCCGAGAACACATCTGAAATACACCCCAAATACACCCGAAATACACCCGAAGACACGCAAAAACACACTCGAAATACAGCAAAATGCACCCGAAATACACCAAAATGCACAGGAAATACACCCAAAATGCACCCGAAACACACCCAAAATAAACCAAAAACACGCAAAATGCACCCAAAATCGCCCAAAAACACGCCACAAAACACACCTGAAATACACCCAAAATACACCCGAAAGCACACCAAAGAATGCACCCGAAATACACCCAAAATTACACCCAAAAATACACCCGAAATACACCCAGAAATACACCCGAAAATACGCCCAGAAATACGCCGAAATACGCAAGACACACCCAAAAATACACCCAAAATCGCCGAAACCACATCCAGAAACGCACCCAAAACACACCCAGAAATACACCAAAAACACACCAAAAATGCACCCAAAATACACCCGAGCACACCGAGAATACACCGAAATATATCAAAATGCACCCAGAATACACGAAACACACGCGAAATATATCAAATGCAACCAGAATACGCACGGAAATGCACCCAAAACAGCCCCAAAACACTTGAGAAAACACAAAAATGCACCCAAAACACACCCGAAAACACCAAAATACACCCAAAACCACACCCAAATACACCTAAAATGCACCCGAAATGCGAGCCCAAAAATGCACCCCAAGACTGCCGGAATGCACCCAGAATGCACCCGAAATGCACCCGAGTGCACCCAGAACACACCCAAAATACACAAAAACACCACGCGAAATGCACCGAGATACACGCAAAACATCAAAATGCACCCAAAAACACACCCTAAACCCGCACCAAGCACCCAAAATCGGCCCAGAATACACCCCAAATACACCCAAAATCACACCCAAACCACGCAACACACACCTAAAACACACCCTGAAATGCACCCGAAATACACTAGAATACACCCAAAACACACCCGGAATACACACCGGAATGCACGCGAAATACACAAAAACGCAAAAATGCACCCCAAATGCATGCAGATACACCCAAAGCGGCAAAATGCACCTGAAATGCACGAAACGCACCCAAAAATGCACTAAAAATACACCCAAAATGCACCCGAACCACACGAAATCTATCCCAAATGCTCCCCAAATGCACGAAACCGCCCAAAATGCACCCGAAAACAAAAATCAAAATACACCCAAAATCCACCCAAAATCCACCCGAAATCTACCGAAATGCACCAGAGCACGCCGGATACACCGAAACACACCGAGATACACCTGGAAACGCACCCGAAATGCACCAAAAGATGCGCAGAATGCCCAAAGCACCCAAAAGGAAATACGGAAACGCACCCAAAACCGCCCAAAGTACGCCGAGATGCCACAGAAATTCACCCGAATACAGTCAAAATGCACAAAATGCACCCGGAAATGCCAAAACGCACCCGGGGAATGCACACGAACATGCCCAAAGATACACCCGAATACACCCGAAATGGACCCCAGAATACACCCAAAATAGACCAGATACACCCAAAAATGCACTCAAAAACACCCACAAATACACTTGGGGATACTCCAGACACCGTACACCCAAGACCACCCAAACCTACAAAACACGAGTACACCCAAATTACACCCAAAAGCACACCCAAAACACCCGAGATGCGCAATACCCCGATGTAGCCAAGATGCACCCAAGATGCACCCGAGATGCACCGAAACGCACCCGGATGCACCCGAACGCACCAAAGACGCGCAAATGCACCCGAAACGACCCAAAATGCACCGCGAAATGCACCCAAGACGCATCGATGGCACATGCACCGGATGCGCCCACGCTCGAAATGCACCCCAGGAACAAAATGCCGAAATGCCCGGAATGGACCAGGAATGCACCCAAAATGCACCCCAAAGACCACAAAATGCAGGATGCCGGACACCCCGAGACACGCCCAAAAGCACCACGACCGCACCCAGGACGCCAAATATCACCCGAATGCCAGTACGCGAAATGCACAAAGACACCCAAATGCACCGAATGTACCCAAACACCCAAGAGTACACCCAAAATCCCGCAAAATTACGCGAATGCACCAAACGCATAGGTCCCACCCAAAACCCTCACCGGACCACGCAAAATACACCTGGGGACGCTGGACACCTGGGCCACCACCTGGCCCTGATCGCACCTGTCCCCACCAGTCAGGCCCACAGGGCCCCAAAATGTCCCAAAAATGTCCCCAAAATGTCCCCCAATGTCTGGTGTCCCTAGTGTCCCCCAATGTCCCCAAAATGTCCCCAATGTCCGTAATGTCCCCACCCCAGTGTCCCCAATGTCCCCAAAATGTCCCCAGTCCCCCAGTGTCCCCAGTGTCCCCAAATCCCCCAATCCCTCAATGTCCCCAAAATGTCCCCAATCCCCCAATGTCCCAGTTCCCCACTGTCTAATGTCCCCCAGTGTCCACTGTCCCAAAGCCCCAATCCCCCCAAAGTGTCCCACTGTCCCCAATGTCTGTGTCCCCAATCCCCCCAATGTCCCCATGTCCCCAATGTCCCCAATGTCCCCTCCCTCACATCCGTGTCCCCAAAAGTGTCCCCAATCCCCCAGTGTGCAATCCCCATGTCAATGTCCCTCCCCCTCTCACGTCCGTGTCCCTCTGTCCCCGGGCCCTCACCGGGGGTCTCGGGCAGTGAGACCTCAGCGCGCCATCGGTGCGCTGCGTCCCTCCCCCTGCGCTGTCCCTCCCCCATCTCCGCCCCTCCCCGCTGTCCCAGTCGTCGCCGGTCGCCAGTGACCCGGAGGCGTGACCTGAGCGAGCCCAAGGTAGCCAAAATTAGCCCAAAATCAGCCCCAAAAATCCCAAAATAATCCAAAATTAGCCCCAAGAGTATCCCCAAAATTAGCCAAAAATTATCTAAAGTTATCCCAAAAATTATCCCAAGAGTTATCCGAAATTAGCCCAAAATTATCCCAAGAGTTATCCCAAAATTAGCCCCAAAATTGGCCCAAAATTATCCCAAAGTGGCCAAAATTATCCCAAAGGATTATCACAAAATTATCCCAAAGTTATCCCAAAATTATCCCAGAAGAATTATCCCCAAAAGGAATTATGCAAAATTGTCCCAAAGTTATCCCAAAATTATCCAAAATTATCCCAAAGTTACCTAAAGTTATCCAAAGTTACCCAAAATTATCCGAAATTACCCAAAGTTATCCAAAGTTATTCAAAATTATCCCAAAATTATCCAAAAATTATCTAAAGTTATCCCAAAATTATCCCAAAATTATCCCAGTTATCCCAAAATTATCCCAAAATTAGCCAAAATTATCCGAAATTATCCCAAAGTTATCCCAAAAATATCCAAAATTATCCCAAAGTTATCCAAAGTTATTCAAAATTATCCCAAAATTAGCCAAAAATTATCTAAAGTTATCCCAAAATTATCCCAAAGTTATCCCAAAGTTATCCCAAAATTATCCCAAGTTATCCCAAAATTATCCCAAAATTATCCAAAATTATCCCAAAGTTATCCAAAATTATCCAAAGTTACCCAAAATTACCCAAAGTTATCCAAAATTATCCCAAAAATATCCAGTTATTCAAAATTACCCAAAATTATCCCAAAAAATCCCCAAATTATCCCAAAATTAACCAAAATTATCCCAAAATTATCCAAAATTAGGCAAAATTAGCCCAAAATTACCTCAAAATTACCCCAAAATTATCCCGAAATTACCCAAATCATCCCAAAATTATACAAAATTATCCAAAGTTATCCAAAATTACCCAAAGTTATTCTAAATTATCCAGAATTATCCAAAATTATCCAAAGTTATTCAAAATTATCCCAAAATTACCCAAAAATTATCTAAAGTTATCCCAAAGTTATCCCAAAATTATCCCAAAATTATTCAAAGTTATCCAAAATTATCCCAAGTTATCCCAAAATTATCCCAAAATTATCCCAAAATTAGCCAAAATTATCCAAAATTATCCCCAATTGTCCAAAGTTATTCAAAATTATCTAAAATTATCCACAATTACCCAAAATTATCCAAAATTATCCCAAAGTTATCCGAAATAATCCGAAATTACCCAAAATTATCCAAAGTTACCCAAAATTATCGGAAATTATCCGAAACTATCCAAAGTTATCCCAAAATTACAGAAAATTACCCAAAATCATCCAAAATTAGCGGAAATTACCCAAATTTATCCAAAATTATACAAAATTATCCAAAAATTACCCAGTTATCCCAAAAAATCCAAAAATTATCCAAAATTATCCCAAAATTACCCAAAATTAACCAAAATTATCCCCCAAATCCACCCCAAATCCCATCAAATGGCACCAAAATCGTCACAAATTCACCCAAAATTATCCAAAATTTACCCAAAATCTTCTGAAATGCATCCAAATTCCACCCCAAATCCTCCCAAATCCACCCAAAATTTCATCAAATCCACCCAAAATCCGCCCAAAAACTTCCAGAATAAACCCAAAATCATCCAAATTCCCCCCAAATCCTCCCAAAATCTTCCCAAACCATCCCAAAATTCGCCTGAAATCCTCCAAATTCCACCCAAATTTACCCAAAATCCCCCAAAATCCACCCAAAATTTCATCAAATCCACCCAAAATCTTCCAAAATCTTCCCAAATCCATCCAAATTTACCCAAAATCTTCCAAAATCCACCCAAAATAATCAGAAATCCACCCAAATTTACCCAAATTTACCGAAAAACCCCCAAAAATCCACCCAAAATCGCCCAAAATCCTCCCAAATCCTCCCAAATTTACCCAAATTTACCCAAAATCCTCCAAAATCCTCCCAAAATAATCAGAAATCCACCCAAATTCTGCCCAAATTTACCCAAAATCGCCCAAAATCCACCCAAAATTCCACTGGAATTCCACCCAGAAAGTTCCCAAAATCCACCCAAAATAATCCAAATTCTATCAAAGATCTTCCCACAAGTTTACCCAAATCCACCCAAAATAATCAGAAATCCACCCAAATTCTGCCCAAATTTACCCAAAATCCTCAAAATCCCCCCAAAATCTTCCAAAATTTACCCAAAATCCACCCGAAATTCCACTCGAATTCCACCCAGAAGTTTCCAAAATCCAGCCAAAATAATCCGAATTCTACCCAAAATCCTCCCAAATTTACCCAAAATCCTCCCAGATTTATCAAAATCCTCCCAAAAATCTTCCAAAATCCACCCAAAGATAATCAAGAAATCCACCCAAATTCATGGGAATTCACCCAAAATCCCCCAAATTTTCCCCAAAATCTCCCCAGTTTCCTCCCCCTCCCCCATGTCCAAAAATCCCCAAAATCATTGGGGACCCCAAAATTTCCTCAAATTTCCCCTAAAATTTCCCCAAGATTCCCCAAGATTCCTCCTGATCCCTCCCCCACTCCTCAAGTCCCCCAGGACCCCCAAATTTCCCCAAAATTCCCCAAATTTCCCCAAATTTCCCCAAATTTCTCTGGGGATTCCCTGCAAATCCCTCCCCCACTCCCCCAAATCCCCCAAAAATTCCCCAAAATCCCCCAAATTTTTCCCTCCTTTCCCCAGAGCCCCCTCCCCCATTCCTAAATTCCCCCAAAATCCCCCAGAACCCCCAAAAATTTCCCCAAATTTTCCCCAAAATCCTCCCCGGGACCCCCCAAATCCCTCCCCACTCCCCAAATCCCCCAGGGACCCCCCAAATTTTCCCCCAAAATTCCCCAAATTCCCCAGATCCTCCCCCAAATCCCCTCCCCCACTCCCCAAAATCCCCCAAATTTCCCCAAAATTTCCCAAAATTCTCCCAAATTTCCCCCAGATCCCTCCCCACTCCCCAAATCCCCCCCAGGACCCCCAAATCCCCCCAAATTTTCCCCAAAAATTCCCCAAATTCTCCCCCAAATCCCTCCCCCCACTCTCCCAAATCCCCCAAAGTCCCCAAAATCCCCAAATTCCCCAAGAGTTCCCCAAATTCCCCCAAATTCTCCCCCAAATCCCCTCCCCCACTCCCCCAAATTCCACAAATCCCCCCAAAATTCCCCAAATTCCCCAAATTTCCCCAAATTTTTACCAAAATTCCCCCAAATTCTCCCAAATTCCCCCAGATCCCTCCCCCACTCCCCAAATCCCCCAAAACCCCCCAAATTTCCCCAAATTTCTCCTCCGGGACCCCCAAAATTCCCCAAATTTCCCCAAATTCCTCAAATCCCCCAGGACCCCCCAAAATTCCCAAATTTCCCAAAATTCCCAAAATTTCCCCAAAATTCCCCAAATTCCCCCAAATTTCCCCAAATTCTCCCCCAAATTCCACCCCCCCAAATCCCCTCCCCCCTCCCAAATCCCCCAAGCCCCCCGGGACCCCCAAATTTCCCCAAATTCCCCCCCAGATCCCCTCCCCTCCCCCAAATCCCCCAAAACCCCCAAATTTCCCCAAATTTCTCCTCTGGGACCCCCAAATTCCCCAAATTTCCCCCAAATCCCTCAAATTTCCCCCAAAATCCCCTCCCCACTCCCCCAAATTGCCCAAATCCCCCCAGGACCCCCCAAAATTCCCCAAATTTCTCCCAAATCTCCCCAAATCCCTCCCCCACTCCCCAAATCCCTCAAATTTCCCCAAATTTCCCCAAAATTCCCCAAATCCCCCAAATTTCTCTCCCCTCCCCCCTCCATTACCTGTCCTGCGTCCCCGGCCCGCTCGACCGCACGTGGCGGGGGAGGGGCAGGGCAGGGGCCTGGGGAGGGCAGGGGCTAAAGCACAGAAGGGGCAGGGACCAGAACAGGGAGGCGGGGCCCTAGAACCACAGGGGGCGGGGGCCTGGGGAGAGGGCAGAGCCAAAGCACAGAGGGGCGGGGGCCAGAACCACGAGGGGGCAGGGGCCAAAGCCAGAGGGGGCAGGGGCCTGGGGGAGGGGCAGGCCAGCAGGGGGACCCAAGAGTGAGGGGCCTGGGCTAGGGGTGGGGGAGGGATCCGAGAGCCCCAGTGCTCCCAGTTTGATCCCCAGTTTGTCCCAGTTTGATCCCAGTTTGTCCCAGTTTGTCCCAGTTCAATCCCAGTTTGATCCCAGTTCAATCCCAGTTTGTCCCAGTTCAATCCCAGTTTGATCCCAGTTTGTCCCAGTTTGATCCCAGTTTGATCCCAGTTTGTCCCAGTTTGACCCCAGTTTGATCCCAGTTTGTCCCAGTTAGATCCCAGTTTGTCCCAGTTCGATCCCAGTTTGATCCCAGTTCAATCCCAGTTTGCCCCAGTTTGTCCCAGTTCAATCCCAGTTTGTCCCAGTTTCTCCCAGTTCGATCCCAGTTCAATCCCAGTTTGTCCCAGTTCAATCCCAGTTTGTCCCAATTTGATCCCAGTTTGTCCCAGTTTGACCCCAGTTCAACCCCAGTTTGATCCCAGTTTGATCCCAGTTCAATCCCAGTTTGTCCCAGTTTGATCCCAGTTTGTCCCAGTTCGATCCCAGTTTGTCCCAATTTGATCCCAGTTTGTCCCAGTTTGATCCCAGTTCAACCCCAGTTTGATCCCAGTTTGATCCCAGTTTGTCCCAGTTTGTCCCAGTTTCATCCCAGTTCAGAGTCCCAGTTTGTTTCCAGTTTGATCCCAGTTTGATCCCAGTTTGTCCCAGTTTGATCCCAGTTCAATCCCAGTTTGTCCCAGTTTGTCCCAGTTCGATCCCAGTTTGTCCCAGTTTGATCCCAGTTCCATCCCAGTTTGTCCCAGTTCAATCCCAGTTTGTCCCAGTTTGATCCCAGTTCAATCCCAGTTTGTCCCAGTTCAATCCCAGTTTGTCCCAGTTTGTCCCAGTTCGGTCCCAGTTTGTCCCAGTTTGTCCCAGTTTGATCCCAGTTCAATCCCAGTTTGTCCCAGTTTGATCCCAGTTTGCCCCAGTTTGATCCCAGTTCAGTCCCAGTTTGTCCCAGTTTGTCCCAGTTTGATCCCAGTTTGTCCCAGTTCAATCCCAGTTTGTCCCCAGTTTGTCCCAGTTTGATCCCAGTTTGTCCCAGTTTGATCCCAGTTTGTCCCAGTTTGATCCCAGTTCAATCCCAGTTTGTCCCAGTTTGATCCCAGTTCGATCCCAGTTTGTCCCAGTTTGTCCCAGTTCAATCCCAGTTTGTCCCAGTTTGTTCCAGTTTGATCCCAGTTTGTCCCAGTTTGTCCCAGTTTGTCCCAGTTTGATCCCAGTTTGTCCCCAGTTTGTCCCAGTTCCGATCCCAGTTTGATCCCAGCTTGTCCCAGTTTGTCCCAGTTCAATCCCAGTTTGTCCCAGTTTGATCCCAGTTTCTCCCAGTTTGTCCCAGTTCAATCCCAGTTTGTCCCAGTTTGATCCCAGTTTGTCCCAGTTCAATCCCAGTTTGTCCCAGTTCAATCCCAGTTTGTCCCAGTTTGTCCCAGTTTGATCCCAGTTTGTCCCAGTTTGATCCCAGTTCGATCCCAGTTTGTCCCAGTTTGTCCCAGTTTGTTCCAGTTTGATCCCAGTTTGTCCCAGTTTGTCCCAGTTTGATCCCAGTTTGTCCCAGTTTGTCCCGTGCTCCCAGTTTGATCCCAGTTTGTCCCAGTTCAATCCCAGTTTGTCCCGGATTTGATCCCAGTTTGTCCCAGTTTGATCCCAGTTTGTCCCAGTTTGTCCCAGTTCAATCCCAGTTTGTCCCAGTTCAATCCCAGTTTGTCCCAGTTCAATCCCAGTTTGACCCCCGAGTTTGACTCCAGGTGTGATCCCCAGTTCACCCAGTAGCTCCCACTACAGCCCCAGTTTGCTCTCAAAGTAACTCCCAGTATGATTCCAGTCCCTCCCCAGTATAAACCAGTAACCCTAAAACCCCTCCCAGTCCCTCCCAGTTTGATCCCAGTTCCCTCCCAGTCCCTCCCAGTTTGATCCCGGTCCCTCCCAGTCCCTCCCAGTTCCCTCCCAGTCCCTCCCAGTCCCTCCCAGTCCCTCCCAGTTCCCTCCCAGTTCCCTCCCAGTCCCTCCCAGTCCCTCCCAGTTCCCTCCCAGTCCCTCCCAGTCCCTCCCAGTCCCTCCCAGTTCCCTCCCAGTTCCCTCCCAGTCCCTCCCAGTTCCCTCCCAGTTTGATCCCAGTCCCACTCCCAGTATATCCCAGTCCCTCCCAGTTCCCTCCCAGTTCCCTCCCAGTCCCTCCCCAGTCCCTCCCAGTTTGATCCCAGTCCCTCCCAGTATATCCCAGTCCCTCCCAGTCCCTCCCAGTCCCACCCAGTCCCTCCCAGTCCCTCCCAGTCCCTCCCAGTTCCCTCCCAGTTCCACTCCAGTCCCTCCCAGTCCCTCCCAGTTCCCTCCCAGTCCCTCCCAGTCCACCCAGTCCCATCAGTCCCTCCCAGTTCCCTCCCCAGTCCCTCCCAGTTCCGGGCTCAGTTGTCGCCTCAGGTCCGTCCGTCCTCCGTTCCATCCGTTCCCTCCAGTCCATCCCCAGCTTTCCGTCCATCCGTTCCGTCCCTCCCGTCCCTCCGTCCGTCCCTACCCGTCCCCTCCCGGGATCCTCCGTCCCTCCATTCCACTCAGATCCCTCCCGTCCCTCCGTTCCTCCGTCCCTGTCCGTCCCACCCAGTCCCTCCGTTCCCTCCCCGTCATTTTTCCATTTTTTCCTGGGTACATTCTCCATTCTTTCCATTTTCCCCGTCATCCTGGCTTTCCATTTTCTCCATCCATTCCACTCCTTCCTATTTTTCCATTTTCCTGGTCCGTCCGTTTCCGTCCGTCGCATCCATTTTCGTTCCGTTCAGATCTCCTGTTTCCGTTCCGTTCCGTCCGGTCTCCGTTTTCCTGGATTTTCCATGTCTCCATTCTTTCCGGTATTTTCCAGTTATCCACGTTCGTATGTTCCGTCCTGGTTCTCGTTTTCCTCGGTTATTTCCATTTTCCATTTTCCTGTGTTTCCATTTCCTTTTCCGTGCTTCGCTGTTCCTTCGTTCCATTTTTCCAGTTGTTCCATTTTTCCCGTTTTCCCTGGGTTCCCGTTTTCCATGTTTCCTGGTATTTTCCGTTTTCCTGGGTTGTTTTCCTCATTTTCCTCCGTCATTTTCCTGTGTGTTTTCCGTTTTCAGTTCCGTTTTCCTGGTTATTTTTCCATTTCCTTCATTTTCTTCTTGCATTTCCTTAATTTCCAGATTTTCCTTCCATTTTCTCCATTCCACTTTTCCCATTTTCCTTTTCCATTTTGTGTTTCGTTTTCCTCAGGTTTTCCCATTTTCCTGTGTCTCGTTCTCCAGGTCCTCGTCAATTCCCATTTCCTTTTTCATTTTCCCGTGATTTTCGCATTTTTCTCTTCCATTTTTCCGTGATTTTCCCAGTTTTCTTCAATTTTTCCTTTATTTTCCTCGTTTCGTTTTCGATTTTCAGTTTCCCGATTTTCTTTCCCAATTTTCCCCAGTTTTCTCCTTCAATGGTTCCTGAATTTTCGATTTTCCACAGTTCCCGATTCTGGTTCAGTCGATCTCCCCAGTTTTTCCTAATTTTCCCCAGTTTTTCTTTAGTTTTCCTCAGTTCCTCGCAATTTTTCAGATTTTCGTATTTTCCCCAATTTTTCCCCAAGTTTTTCCCGTTTTCAATTTTTCCCCAGATGTTTTCGTCGAAATTTTCCGTTTGTCCTAATTTCCCCAGTTTCCTGATTTTTTTCCCCATTTTTCCCCACTTTTCCCCATTTTCTCCCTCAATTTTATCCCATTTTCACTCCCCACTTTTTTCGTAATTTTTTCCCCAATTTTCCCCCAATTTTTCCCAATATTTTTCCCAATTTTTTCAATTTTCTAATTTTTCAATTTTTCAATTTTTCCCCAAATTTCCCCAATTTTTCCCCAATCCTCCCCATTTTTTCCCAATTTTCGCCCATTTTCTCCCCATTTTTTCCCCATTTTCCCTCGATTTTTCCCCATCTTTTCCCTAATTTTTTCCCAAAGTCATCCCCATTTTCTCCCCAATTTTTCTATTTTTTTCCCTCAATTTTTCCCCAATTTCATCTCCCAAATTTCCCCAATTTTCTCCCCAGTCCTAATTTCCCCATTTTCATTTTTTTCCCCAATTTTCCCCATATTTTTCCCTAATTTTCCCCATTTTTCCCCAATTTTCCCCAATTTTTTCCCCATTTCCTCATTTTCCCCAATTTTCCCAATTTTTCCCCAATTTTTCCCCAAATTTTTCCCCAAGTTTTCCCCATTTCTCCCCCAATTTTTCCCAATTTCCCCAATTTCCCCAAATTCGCAGCTCCCGCCTTAACACTGCTTCTTGCTGTTCTGTTCTAACCCCAATTTTCCCCATTTTATTCCCCAAATTTTTCCCCAATTTTCCTCCCCAATTTCCCCCATTTTCCCCTAATTTTTCCCATTTTTCCCCAATTTTTCCCCAATTTTTTCCCCACTTTTCCCCAATTTTCCCCATTTTCCCCAATTTTCCCCCAATTTTTCCCCATTTCTCCCCCAATTTTCCCCCAATTTTTTCCCATTTTCTCCCCAATTTTTTCCCAATTTCCCCAATTTCCCCCAAATTCCCCAATTTCCCCGCACTCTCACCGCCCCACTGCTTCTTGCTGTTCTGTTCTAACCCCAATTTTCCCCCATTTTATTCCCCAATTTTTCTAATTTCCTCCCCAATTTTCCCCCCATTTTCCCCTAATTTTTCCCCATTTTCCCCAATTTTCCCCCAATTTTTTCTAATTTCCCCCAATTTTTTCCCCAATTTCCCCCAATTTCCCCCAATTTTCCCCATTTTTCCCATTTGTCCCCAATTTTTCCCCAATTTTTTCCCCATTTCTCCCCAATTTTTCTCCTTTTTCCCCAATTTTCCCCAATTTTTCCCAATTTTCTCCCCAATTTTTTCCCCATTTCTCCCCACTTTTCCCTAATTTCCCCAAATTTCCCCCATTTCCCCCATTTCCCCCCGCCCCGCACTCACACGCAGCACTGCTTCTTGGTGTTGGGCCCCGCCGAGACTGGGCTTGTCGCGGCAGTTGGGGCACAGCGCAGTCCTGGGGGCGGCGGCAGCCGCGGCAGCGCCGCAGCGCGAGCCCGCCCCGCGCGCGCCGCCCCGGCCCCGCGCGCGCCCGCCCGCCCCGCGCGCCCGCCGCGCCCGCCGGCGAGGGGAGGGCGGAGGCTCGGGGCTGGGCCGGGGGCGCTTGGGGAGAGCCCCCCCGAGCCCGGCTCGGGGATCTGCGGGGAGAGAGAGTCAGGGGGTTGGGGATTTGGGGAAAAAATTGAGGGGATTTGGGAAAAATTTGGGGGGATTTGAGAAAAAGTTTGGGAGATTTGGGAAAAGTTTGGGGATTTGAGGGAATTTCAGGAGGTTTTGAGGGATTTGAGGAAAAAAATTGGGGGTTTTGGCAAAAATTTTGGGGAATTTTGGGAAAAAATTTGGAGAGACTTTGAGTGAATTTAGGGGATTTCGAGGGAATTTAGAGAAAAAATTTGGGGGAATTGGGGAAGAATTTTGAGGGTTTTGGGAGAATTTTTCAGGGGATTTGAGAAATTTTGAGGGAGAGCCTCAGATTTAGGGGTGATTTTTGGGGAGATTTGGGAAAAAATTTGGGGGTTTTAATAAAATTTGGAGGAATTTGGGAAAAATTTGGGAGATTTGGGGTGAATTTTAGGGGGATTGAGGAGATTTTAAGGGAAAAATTTAGGGGGTTTTAGAGGGGAATTTGGGGATTTGGGAAAATTTTGGGGGAATTTGAGGGGAATTTGAGGAAAAATTTGTGGTGATTTTGGGGAGAATTTGGGGGTTTTGGGGATTTTGGGGGTTTTGAGGGAATTTAGGGAGATTTTAGGGAAAAAATTTTGGGGAGTCCGAGGTGAATTTGGGAAAAAATTTGGGGTTTTTAGGGGATTTGGGGGATTTGGGAAAAAATTTAGGGATTTTGGGGAACAATTAGGGGATTTTGGGGAGTGATTTTGGGAGGAATTTGGTAAAAAATTTGAGGGGATTTGGGAGGGATTAGGGAAAAAATTTGGGGGCTTTGGGGGAATTTTTGAGGGATTTTTGGAGATTTTTTGGGATTTTTTTGTGGGTTTTGGGGTGGGATTTTTGGAGAACTTTTTGGGGTTTTGGGAATTTTAGGGTTTTTGAGGGATTTTTTAGGGGTCTCTCACCTACAGGGAGTTGAAGGAGAATTTTTGGGGGATTTTTTTGGGGGATTTTTTGGGGATTTTTTATGGGATTTTTTGGGGATTTTTTGGGTTTTTGGGGGTTGGATTTTGGGAAATTTTTTGGGACATTTTAAGGGAAATTTTGGGAATTTTGGGGTCTCTCACCTTCGGGGGTGCCAGGCTCGGGGGTTCAAGGAGAATTTTGGGGGATTTTTGAGGATTTTTTGGGGATTTGTTTGGGATTTTTTGGGTGATTTTTTGGGTTTTTGGGGTGGGATTTTGGGGATTTTTGGGGGAATTTTGGATTGTTTGGGGAATTTTGGATTTTTTGGGGGATTTTTGGGGTCTCTCACCTTCGGGGGGTTGAAAGAAGAATTTGGGGGATTTTTTGGGGATTTTTGGGATTTTTGGGGATTTTTGGGGATTTGTTTGGGATTTTTTGGGGGATTTTTTGGGTTTTTGGGGTGGGTTTTGGGGGATTTTGGGAATTTTGGGGAATTTGGGAATTTTGGGGTCTCTCACACCTTCGAGGGGGTGCCAGGCTCGGGGGTTCAAGGAGAATTTTGGGGATTTTTTGGGGATTTTTGGGATTTTTTGAGGGATTTTTGGGTTTTGGGGGTTGGATTTTTTGGGAAATTTTGGGACATTTTAGGGAGATTTGGGAGTTCAGGGTCTCTCACCTTCGAGGCGTCCCAGGCTACGGGGGGTTCAAGAGGGAGAATTTTGGGGATTTTTGGGATTTTTTGGGGATTTTTTGGGATTTTTGGGTTTTGGGGTTGGATTTTGGGAAATTTTGGGACATTTTGGGAATTTAGGGGAATTTTAGGGGTCTCTCACCTTCAGGGGGTGCCAGGCTCGGGGAGGGCTCTCCTGCAGGCGTGCTTGATCCGGGGGACCCCTGGGAATTTTGGGGGTCAGAGTCCCAAAAACCCAAAAAATCCCCAAAATCCCCTGAAAAAGCAAACACTGAAATCCCCCCAAAAATCTAAAATCCCCAAAATTCCACCCTAAAAATACCCAAAAATTCCACCCAAAAACACCCAAAAATTCCCCCAAAAACACCCAAAATTCCACCCAAAAACACCCAAAATTCCCCAAAAACACCAAAATTCCATCCCAAATCACCCCAAAATCCCCAAAGATTCCCCACCCAAAAATACCCAAAATTCCACCCAAAAACACCCAAAATTCCCCAAAATACCCAAAGAAATTCCACCCAAAGACACCCAAAATTCCCCACAAGACCACCCAAGAATTCCATCCAGAAAAATGCCCAAAGATTCCACCCAAAACCACCCAAAGATTCCCCCAAAAGCACCCAAAGATTCCCCAAAGACACCCAAAAGATTCCATCCAAAAATGCCCAAAATTCCATCCAAAATACCCAAAGATTCCCCAAAAATCCCCAAAATTCCACCCAAAAATACCCAAAATTCCCCCAAAAATCCCCAAAATCCCCTAAAAATTCCACCCAAAAATAACCAAAATTCCACCCAAAAATACCCAAAATTCCACCCAAAAACACCCAAAATTCCACCCAAAAATAGCCAAAAATTCCATCCAAAAATCCACCCAAAACTATGAAAAAATCCACGGAAATAATTCCCCCAAAAACACCCAAAAAATCCCAAAATCCACCCCAAAAATAAAAAAAATGCACCCAAAAATCCCAAAAATCCACCCCAAAAATTTTCCCCAAAATCCCTAAATAGCACCCAAATTAAAATAACAAAAATCCCAAAAATGCACCCAAAACTCCTCCCCAAAATCCTAAAAATCCACCCAAAAAATTAAAAAAACCCAACCAAATAGTCTCAAAAAACCACCCAAAAATTTCTCCCAAAATTCCCCCAAAAAAATCCCAAAAATCCACCCCAAAATCCTAAAATTCCATCCCAAATTTAAAATAAAACCCACCTGAAGATGCTCCAAAAGTTTTCCCAAAATCCCCCAAAAATTCCTCAAAGTCCCCCCAAAAAATCCCAAGAACCCCAAAAATTCCAAAAAAATCCACCCAAGATCCCAAAAGCCCCAAAAATCCACCCAAAATCCCCCAAAATTTCCCCAAATTTTTCCCAGAATTCCCAAAAATCCACCCAAAATTCCAAAGTTCTAAAAATCCAAAAAAAAATTCCCTGAAAATATCCCAAAATTCCAAAAAATCCACCCAAAATCCCCCAAATTTACCCAAAAAATCTCAAAATCCCCAAAATCCACCTGAAATTCCAAAATTCCACCCAAAACCCACCTAAAATTCCCAAATTTCCCCCCAAAAATCCCGAAATATCCAAAAATCCACCCAAAATTTCCACCAAAAAATCCCTAAAAATCCCCCCAAAATCCCAAAATTTCCCCAAATCTCCCCAAAAATTTTTGAAATCCTCCCAAAATTCCCCAAAATCTCTAAAATCCACTCAAAATCCAAAAATTCCCCCCAAAATCCCCCAAAAAATTCAAAAATCCACCAAAAATCCCCCAAAAAATAAAAAAAACCCTCCCCAAAATCCCAAAAATTCACCCAAAAATTCAAAAAATCCCCAAAAATCCACCCCAGAATCCCAAAATTCCCCAAAATCCTTTCCAGACCCTCCCCAATTTTCCCAAATTTTCCCAAATTTTCCCCAAATTCTCACCTGGGGCTCCTCCGGCTCCTCTGACTCCACCTGGGGAGGGGGGAGGGGAAAACTCAGTTTGGGGTTCCCAAAAAATTCCAAAATTTCCCAAAATTCCTCAAAATTTTCCAAATTTTCCCAAAATTCCCCCCAAAAATCCCCAAATCCTCCCCCAAAACACCCAAAATCCTCCCAAAAATTCCCAAATTCCCCAAAACCTTCCCAAAATTATTCCAAATCCCTAAAAATCCTCCCAAAAAAATCCCAAAATTCCAGAAAAAAAAAGCTCCCAAAAAAATCCCAAAATTCTGACAAAACCTCCCCAAAAATTTTCCCAAATCCCAATTCCCAAAAATTCCAGCAAAATTCTCCCAAAATTCTCCCAATTCTTGCCCAGAATTTCTACAAATTCTCCCCAAATTCCCAAATATCAAAAAAAAGTCCCAAATTTCTCCAAAATCACCCTAAAATTCCCCCAAATTTCCCAAAATTGCCCAAAATTCCCCTAAAATTCCCAAAACTTCCACTAAAATTTCCAATTTCTTCAAAATCCTCCCCAAATTCACAAAAACTCCAAAGAAATTTCCCAAATTTCTCCCAAAATTCGCCCCAAATTCCAAAAAATTCCCCTAAAATTCCCCAAATCCACCAAATTCCTCAAAATTTCACCCAAATTTTAGAAATTCCAAAAAAAATCCCCAAATTACTGCAAAATCTCTTCCCAAATCCATCCAAAATTCCACAAAATTCCCCAAAATTCCACTAAAATTCCCAAAATTTTAAAAATTCCCCCAAAATCTCCATGAAATCCCCACAAAATTTCCAAAATCCACCTAGAATTCCCCAAATCTCCCCAAAATTCCCCAAAATTCCCAAAATCTTTCCCAAAATCCCCCAAATTCCCAAAAACGCCAAAGAAATTTCCCAAATTTCACCCAAAATTCCCCAAAATCCAACAAATGCCTCCAAATTTCGCCGAAATTTTAGAAATTCCCGAAAAAATTCCCCAAATTTCTGCAAGATCCTCCCCAAATTTCCCCCAAATCCCCCCAAAATTTCTCAAAATTCCCAAAAATTCCACTAAAATTCCCAAAAATTCCACTAAAATTCCCCAAAATCCCCAAAATCCATTTGAAATTCCCCAAAATCCTCCCCAAAATTTCCCTCAAATTCCCCAAAATTCCTGAAAATTCCCCCAAATTCCCCTAAAACTCCTCCAAATTCCCCAAATCCATCCAAAATTCCCAAAAATTTCCCCAAATCCCCAAAATTCCCCAAAATTCCCCAAAACTCCCCAAAAATTCCCTCAAATTCTCCAAAATTCCACTAAAATTCCCCAAAATTACCAAAATCCGCTCAAAATTCCCCAAAATTCCTGAAAATTCCCCAAAATTCCCCAAATTTCCCTAAAATTCCCTAAAATTCCTCCAAATTCCCCAAATCCATCCAAAATTCCCGAAAATTCTTCCAAATCCCAAAAATTTCCCCAAAATTTCCCGAATTCTCCCCAAAATCCGCCCAAAATTCCCTCAAACTCCCAAAATTTCCCAAAAATTCCTGGAAATTCCCCAAAATTCTTCTAAAGCTCCTTCAAATTCCCCAAATTTATCCAAAATTCCTTAAAATTTCCCCAAATGGCCAAAATTTCACTAAAATTCCCTAAAATTCCCAAATTCCCAAAATCTCCCAAAAGTTCCCCAAAATTCACCAAAATTCCCCAAAAACTCCTCCAAATTCTCAAAATCCATCCAAAATTCCCTAAAATTTCCCCAAATCCCCAAAATTTCCCAAATTCTCCCCAAAAATTCACCAAAATTCCCCAAAAATTCCCCCAAATTCTCCAAAAATCCCCCAAATTTTCCCGAATCCATCCAATATTCCTGGAAGTTCACCAAAATTCCCTAAAATTCCCCCAAAGTCCCAGAATTTCCCAAAAATTCCCCAAAATTCCACTGAAATTCCCCTAAACCACCAAAATCCACCCAAAAGTAACCAAAATTCCTAAAAATTTCCCAAAATTTTCCCAAAATTCCCCTAAAACTCCTCCAAGTTCCCCAAATGCATCCAAAATTCCCCTAAAATTCCCCCAAATTTCCCCAATTTCCCCAAATTTCCCAAAATTTTCCCAAATTTCCCAAATTTTCCCAAATTTCCCAAATTTAACCCCAATTTTCCCAAATTTTCCCAAAATATCCCAAATTTAACCCAAATTTTCCCAAATTTCCCCAAACTTCCCCCAAATTTCCCCCAAATTTCCCCAAATTTCCCCAAATTTTCCCAATTTTCCCAAATTTCCCCCAAATTTCCTCAAATTTCCCCCAAATTTCCCCCAATTTCCCCAAATTTCCCCAAATTTTCCCAAATTTCCCAAATTTAACCCAAACTTTCCCAAGTTTTCCCAAATTTCCCCCAAGTTTCCCCAAATTTCCCAAATTTAACTCAAACTTTCCCAAGTTTCCCCAAATTTTCCCCAAATTTCCCAAATTTCCCCCAAATTTCCCCCAATTTCCCCAAATTTCCCCAAATTTCCTCAAATTCCCCGAAATTTCCCCCAAATTTTCCCAGATTTCCCCCAAATTTCCCAAAATTTCCCAATTTTTCCCAAATTTCCCAATTCCCATCAAGCCCCGCCCACCCTGCTTGCTCGATCCGGCTCAGCTGCAGCAGTGCACTCAGCAGGTCGAGACAGCCAGTGACGTCATCCAGCCCGCTGTGACGTCATCCGGCTCCCCGTGGCGCGCTTCCTGTTGCGGCGGCGGCACTTCCGGTTTCGGCGAGGGTCACTTCCGGGTTCGGCGGTGACACTTCCGGATTCGGTGATGTCACTTCCGGCAGGCCGCGCGAGGTGGTTGTGGCCGGAAATGGGCGGGGCCGGGGGCGGAAGTGGGGGGCAGGGGGCGGGCGCCTGGGGGCGAGCGGGCGCAGGCGGCGGCAGCGGCAGGAGGGGCAGGGGCCGGGAGGGCGGGGCCCGCGGGGGGCGGGGCCGGGCGGGGCCAGCCAAGGTCACGGGCAGGGCAGCCAGAGTCCCAGCGGAGTCCGCAGCGAGGCGAGGGGCCGAGGAGCCACGTGGGTGGGACCGAGGGTCACGTGGTAAGGGGCTTGAAGTCGCGTGGGAGTGGTCAAGGGTCACGTGGGCGTGATCAAGGGTCAGGTGGGAGGGGCCTGGAGTCACGTGGGTGGGGTCAAGGCTCACGTGGTAGGGGCTCAGAGCCACGTGGGCGTGGCCAATGGTCGCGTGGCGGGGCTTGGAGTCGCGTGGGCGTGACCAAGGGTCACGTGGGCGGGGCTCGGAGCCACGTGGGGCGTGGCCAATGGTCACATGGGAGGGCTTAAAGTCACATGGGCGTGGCTCCAGGGGTCACGTGGGCGGGGTCAAAGGTCACGTGGGGGTCACCGGGGGTCCCGCCGTGGTCCCTGATGACGTCACGGCGCCTCTCGATGACGTCACCGCCGTCCCTGAGAGTGACGTCGCCGCCGTTGATGACGTCATCGCCGTGGGACGCGGCGTCCTCGGCTCCGTTGATGACGTCACGGATGGGGGCGGCGACGTGGGGCTGCGGCTTGATGACGTCACATGCGGCTCTGACGTCACAGCCGGCGCTGATGACGTCACAGGCGGGAAGGCTGACGTCGCAAGCAGCGTTGATGACGTCACGGGCAGGGTCAGTGACGTCACACCCGGGTCTCACAGCGCCACAGGCGGACTTGGTGACATCACAGGGTGGCTTGGTGACGTCACAGGGTGGCTTGGTGACGTCACAGGCAGGGTCAGTGACATCACAGGACGACTTGATGACATCACGGGCTGGCTCGGTGACATCATAGTCTCGTCTGATGACATCACCATCTGGTCTGACGACATCACAGGCCAAATTGATGACATCACAAGTGGGTTTGGTGACGTCACAGGCGGGTCTGATGGCATCACAGGCGGGTCTGGTGACGTCACAGGTCGGCCTGGTGACGTCACTAGGTGATTTGTTAGAGCCACAGGCGGGTCTGATGATGTCATAAGCTGGTTTGATGACATCACAGGCTTCGGATGACATCACAGGCCGGTTTGATGACGTCACAGTCAGGGCTGGTGACATCACAAGTGGGTCTGATGACATCACAGGCGGGTCTGGTGACATCACTAGCTGATTTGTTGGCACCACAGGCAGGTCCGATGACATCACAGGCTGGCTTGATGACGTCACAGGCTGGTTTGATGACGTCACAGGCTGGCTTGATGACACCACAGGCGGGTCCGACGACGTCACAGGCGAGCAGGCGACTCGTGGCGGCGCCCGATGGCGTCACTGAGCGGCAGTGGCGTCAGCGCCCCGCCAGCGGAAGGTGAGCGCCCGCAGGATGGCCTGGGCGGGGCCCGGCGGGGGAGGCGGGGGGCTCCGGTACACGGGGGGTCCTGGGGACAGCGGGGGGCTGGGGGCTGCCTGGGGGGCCCAGCAGGGGATTTTGGGGGTCCCAGGTGGATTTTTGGGGGTCCCAAGAGGATTTTGGGGGGTCCTGGAGTGGATTTTGGGGGGGTCCCAAGAGGATTTTGGGGGGCCCCAGGGTGGATTTTTGGGGGGTCCTGGGTGAATTTGGGGGGCCCTGGGTGAATTTTCGGGTGTCCCAATATCCCCAAGTCCCTCCCGGCTGGAATTTGGGGGATCCCAAGTGGAATTTTGGGGGTCCCGGATGGATTTCGGGGTGTCACGAGTGGAATTTGGGGTGTCCTGGGTTAATTTCGGGGAGCCCCGGGTGGAATTTGGGGTGTCCCAGGTGGAATTTGGGGTGTCCCCGGCTACATTTGGGGTGTCCCAGGTTACATTTTGGGTGCCCCGGGTGGAATTTGGGGTGTCCCAGGTTACATTTCGGGTGCCCCCCGTTAATTTTGGGGTGTCCCCGTTAATTTCAGGCTGCCCCCGGTTAGATTTGGGGGTGTCCCGGGCGCTTTTTGGGGTGTCCCCGGTCAGATTTGGGCTGTCCCCGTTAATTTTGGGGGTGTCCCAGGTGGAATGTGGGGTGTCCCGGGTGGAATTTGAGCTGTCCCCAGTTACATTTAAGCTGTCCCGGGTGAATTTGGGGGTGTCCCGGATGGAATTTGGGGCGTCCCCCGGTCAGATTTGGACTGTCCCCCGTTAATTTCGGGCTGTCCCGGGTGGAATTTGGGCTGTCCCGGGTGAATTTTGGGGTGTCCCGGGTGTATTTCGCGCTGTCCCCCGTTAATTTTGGGCTGCCCCCGTTAATTTCGGGCTGTCCCCGGTTCTATTTGGGCTGTCCCGGGCGGTTTTTGGGCTGTCCCGGGTTAGATTTGGGGTATCCCCCGTTAATTTTGGGCTGTCCCGGGGGAATTTTGGGCTGCCCGCCGTTAATTTCGGGGTGTCCCGGGTGGAATTTAGGCTGTCCCAGGCAGAATTCGGGGTGTCCCCGGTTAGATCTGGGCTGTCCCCCGTTAATTTCGGGCTGTCCCCGGTTCTATTCGGGCTGTCCCGGGTGGAATTTGGGCTGTCCCCCGTTAATTTCGGGCTGACCCGGGTGGAATTTGGGGTGTCCCGGGCGGTTTTTGGGCTGTCCCCCGTTAATTTCGGGCTGTCCCACGTTAATTTTGGGCTGTCCCGGGCGGTTTTTAGGCTGTCCCGGGTGAAATTTGGGCTGTCCCCGGTTAGATTTGGGTTGTCCCAGCTGGAATTTGGGGTGTCCCGGGCGGTTTTTGGGCTGTCCTCCCAGTTAATTTCCGGGCTGTCCCGGGTGGAATTTAGGGGTCTCCCAGGTGAATTTTGGCCTGTCCCGGGTTAGATTTGGGGTGTCCCCCGTTAATTTCGGGCTGTCCCGGGTGTATTTCGCGCTGTCCCCCGTTAATTTCGGGCTGTCCCCCGTTAATTTCGGGTTGTCCCGGGTGGAATTTGGGGTGTCCCCCGTTAATTTCGGGCCGTCCCAGGCGGTTTTTGGGGTGTCCCGGGTGGAATTTGGGCTCTCGCGGGCGGTTTCCGGGGCGGCCCCGCCCCCTCCCGCGGGGGGCGTGGCCCGGGCCCGCCCCCCGCCCTGGATTGGCCGCGCCGCCAGCGCCTGCGCCCTGCCCGCCCCGGCCCCGCCCCCGCGCCAGGCCCGCCCCCACTGCTGGCGCGTGGGAGGGCAGGGCTGAGACAGGGGGCAGGGCGAGGGCGGAGGCCACGCCCCATGCCGGGGGAGGCTGAACCTCAGGGGGAGGAGAGAGCAGTCAGGATTTGGGGGAATTTTGGGAATTTTGGAAGATTTGGGGGGAATTTGGGGAAATTTTAGGGAATTTTTGGGAGGATTTTTAGGGGGATTTTGGGGAATTTGGGGGATTTTTGGGAGAATTTGGGGAATTCTAGGAATTTTGGGGAATTTTGGGGATTTTTAGGGATTTTGGGAGAATTTGGGGGAATTTTGAAAATTCCGAGGGATTTTGGGGAATTTTGAGGAGATTTTGGGAGATTTTGGGAGATTTTGGAAAATTTTTGGGTAATTTTGGGGAATTTTGGGGGGATTTTGGGAGGAATTTGAGGGAATTTGGGGAATTTTAGGGAATTTTGGGGGATATTTGCGGGAATTTTGGGGATATTTGGGGGAATTTAGGGAGGATTTTGGGGGATTTTGGGAAATTTTGGGGAATTTTGGGGGTTTTGGGGGAATTTTGGGAGGATTTTGGGGGATTTTGGGGATTTTGGGGGAATTTTGGGGGAATTTTAGGGGATTTTTAGGGGGGATTTTTAGGTGAGAATTTGAGGGAATTTTGGGAGCATTTTGGGGGATTTTGGGGAGATTTTAGAGATTTTTGAGGGAATTTTGGGAGGATTTTAGGGGGTTTTGGGAAATTTTAGGTAATTTTGGGTAATTTTGGGTATTTTTGGGGGATTTTGGGAGGGAATTTGGGGAAATTTTAGGGAATTTTGGGGGATTTTAGGGGTTTTGGAGGGAATTTTGGGATGATTTTGAAGCGATTTGGCTGAATTTTGGGGGAAATTTGGGAGATTTTGAAAGAATCTGGGAGATTTTGGGGATTTTTGGAGCAATTTTGGGGAATTTTGGGGGAGTTTGGAAGATTTGGGGGGATATTAGGGGGGATTTTGGGGGTTTTGGAGGAATTTTGGGATCATTTTAGGGGATTTTGGGAATTTTGGGAAATTTTGGGGAATTTTGTGGGGATTTTGGAGGAATTTGGGAGATTTTGAGAATTTTTGAAGAATTTTTGGGGAATTTTGGGGGAGTTTGGAAGATTTTGGGGGATATTTGGGGGGATTTTTGGGGGTTTTTGGGGAGAATTTTAGGGGGGTTTTGGAGGAATTTTTGAGATGAGTTTAGGGGATTTTTGGGAAATTTTGGGGAATTTGGGGGAATTTTGGGGGAATTTGGGGGATTTTGAGGGATTTTTGGGGATTTTAGGGGAAATTTTAGGGGATTTTTGGGGATTTTTGGGGGGATTTTGGGGATATTTGGGGGGATTTTGGGGGATTTTGGGAGGTTTTGGGAAATTTTGGGAAATTTTGAGGGAATTTTGGAAGAATTTGGGGAGTTTTGGAGACTTTTGGGGGGATTTTGGGGGATTTTGAGGAGGAATTTTGGGGGGTTTTAGGGGAATTTTGGGGGATTATTTTAGGGGATTTTAGGGGATTTTAGGGAAATTTTGGGGATTTTGGGGAAATTTTGGGGGAATTTTGGAAAAAATTTGGCGGATTTTGGTAGATTTTAGGGGGATTTGAGATATTTTTGGGGGGATTTTGGGGAGATTTGGGGAGATTCAGGAGATATTTTAGGGGACTTGGGGGATTTTGGGGGAATTTTAGGAAATTGGGGTCAATTTTTGGGGAATTTTAGGACAATTTTGGATAATTTATGATAATTTTAAGGTGACTGGGGGATTTTGGGGGGATTTGGAGAAATTTAGGGGGATTTTGGGGGATTTTCGCGAAAATTTTGGGAAATTTTGAGGGAATTTTTGGAAGAATTTGGGGGTTTTGGAGATTTTTTGGGGGATTTTTGGGGGATTTAGGGGGAATTTTGGGGGTTTTTGGGGAATTTTGGGATTATTTTAGGGGATTTTTGGGGGATTTTGGGAAATTTTGGGAAATTTTGGGAAATTTTGGGAGAATTTTGGAAGAATTTGGGGGATTTTTGGGAGATTTTTGGGGGATTTGAGATATTTTTAGGGGGATTTGGGGGGATTTTTGGGAGATTTTGGGGGATTTGAGATATTTTGGGGGATTTGGGGGGATTTTGGGAGATTTTGGGGATATTTAGGGGAGATTTTGGGGGATTTTTGGGGGATTTGGGGTGATTGATGATAATTTTGGGTAACTCAAGACAATTTTAGGGATAATTTAGGACAATTTTGGGGTCGTTTTGGGTGATTTAGGACAATTTTGGGGGATTTTGGGACTGACCTCTGCGGGAGCGCCGTGGGGGGAGGGGCATCTCCAGCTCCTCGGGGAGGAACCCCCGGAACTCCTCCTAAAGGGGGGAGGGGCGGGGTCAGCGGCGGCCACGCCCCCATCCTGAAGCCACGCCCACAGAGCCACGCCCTTTCCCGGAGCCACGCCCCCCGGAGCCACGCCCCCTCCCAGAGCCACGCCCGTAAAGCCACGCCCCCTTCGCGGCCACGCCCACATAGCCACGCCCCCTCCTGGAGCCACGCCCACGGAGCCACGCCCACGGAGCCACGCCCTTTCCTGGAGCCACGCCCACGGAGCCACGCGCGTGAACCCACGCCCCCTCCGCGGCCACGCCCCCTTCAGAGCCACATCTGTGTAGCCACGCCCCTTCCCCGGAGCCACGCCCCTTCTTGGGCCACGCCCCCTCCCTTAGCCACGCCCCCTCCCACCTGAGAAACCCTGAACCCACCAAAAATACCCCAAAAAACCCAAATTCATCCAAAAATCCCCAAATTCACCCCAAAAATCCCCAAATTTACCCAAAAAACCCCAAATCCACCCCCAAAACATCCCCAAATTCATCCCAAAAACTACCCAAAAACTCCCAAATTCACTCCAAAAAAACCCAAACGCACCGAAAAAATACCCAAAAAAACCAAATTCACCTAAAAAACCCCAAATCCACAAAAAATACCCCAAATCCTCGCAAACAATATCCAAAATCCACCCCAAAAACCCAAATTCGCCCATAAACACCCAAATTCAACCCAAAAAGTCCCAAATTCACCCAAAAAATCCCCCAAAATCCCCAAATTCATCCAAAAAAACCCCAAATCCACCCCAAAAATCCCCAAATCCTCCCAAACAATATCCAAAATCCACCCAAAAAACCCAAATTCACACAAAAAAACCCAAATTCACACAAAAATCCCAAATCCACCCCAAAAAACCCCAAATCAACCCCAAAAATCCCCAAAAATCCCCAAATTCATCCCAAAAACACCAAATCCACCCCAAAAATCCCCAAATTTTTCCAAAAAACCCCAAATCCACTCAAAAAATAACCAAAAAAACCCAAATTCATCCAAAAAATCCCAAACCCACCCCAAACAAACCCCAAATTCACCCCTAAAAAGCCCAGGTCCACCC
This sequence comes from Luscinia megarhynchos, assembly GCA_034336665.1. NCBI lineage: Eukaryota > Metazoa > Chordata > Aves > Passeriformes > Muscicapidae > Luscinia > Luscinia megarhynchos. Next base: position 126,143 of record JAPFBE010000068.1, on the reverse strand, counting down.
CAAAAATACCCAAAAATCCCCAAATTCACCCTCAAAAGCCCACAGAGTCACTTGAAAACCCAAATGCACCAAAAAGATACCCCAAAAACCCCAAATTCACCTAAAAAACCCCAAATCCACCAAAACTACCCCAAATCCTCCAAAACAGAATCCAAAATCCACCCAAAAAACCCAAATTCACCTAAAAACCCCAAATTCACCCAAAAAATCCCAAATTTACCCAAAAAAAACCCAAATCCACCCCAAAAAAACCCAAATCCACTCAGAAAACCCAAATTCATCCCAAAAAATGCCCCAAAACCCCCAAAATTCACCCCTCAAAAATTCCCAATGTCCCAAAATCTGCCCAAAGTCTCTACAGGGTCCCCCAAAATTGCCTCAGTTCACCACAAAAACCCAAAAATCCCCCAAAACCACCCCAAAATCCACTCAGGGCATGACAAAAATCCCAAATTCTCCTCAAATTCCCCCAAAATCTCCTCAGGATTCCACAAAAATCCCAAAATCTCCTCAAATTCCCCCAAAATCCCTTCAGGATTCCACAAAAATTCCAAAATCTCCCCAAATTTCTCCTAAAATTTTCTCAGGCTTCCCCAAAAATCCACAAATTCCCCTCAGGATTCCCCCAAAAAAACCCAAATTCCCCAAAAATTCCCTTAAGATGCCAAATAAAATCCCAAATTCCTCCCAAAATCCCCTGAGGATTCCCCAAAAATCCACAAATTCCCCAAGAATCCCAAAATCTCCTCAAATTTCTCCTAAAATTTTCTCAGGACCCCCCAAAAACCCCAAAATCCACCCAAAATCCCCTCAGGACTCCACAAAAATCCCAAAATCTTCTCAAATTCCTCCCAAAATCTCCTCAAGATTCCCCAAAAATTCCCAAAATCTCCTCAAATTTCTCCTAAAATCTTCTCAGGACTCCCCAAAAATCCCCCAAATCCCCCAAAATCCCCTCAAGATTTCCCCAGAAACCCCAAAATTCTTCAAAATTTCCCCAAAATCCCCTTCAGATGCCAAAAAAAATCCCAAATTCCTCCCAAAATCCCCTGAGGATTCCACAAAATTCCCCAAATTCCCCAAAAATCCCCTCAGGACTCCACAAAAATCCCAAAATCTTCTCAAATTTCCCCTAACATCTTCTCAGGATTCCCCAAAAATCCCAAAATTCCCCAAAATTCCCTCAGGATTCCAGAAAAATCCCAAAATCTCCTCAAATTCCCCCAAAATCTCCTCAGGACCCCACAAAAATCTCAAAATCTCCTCAAATTTCTCCCAAAATTTTCTCAGAATTACCCAAAAATCCCCAAATTTCCCAAAATCTCCCCAAAATTTCCACTAAAAATCCCAAAATTTCCACAAAAATCCCAAAATTTTCCCCAGAACCCCCCAAGTCCCCCAAAATCGCTCAAATCTCCCCAAAAAATTCCCTCAGGAACCCCCAAATTACCCAAAATCTCCCCAAAAAATTCCCTCAGGAATCCCAAAATCTCCTCAGGAACCCCAAAATTTCCTCAGGAATTCCCAAAATCGCCTCAGGAACCCCAAAATTCCGTCAGGAACCCCAAAAATCTCCTCAGGAACCCAAAAATCTCCTCAGGAACCCCCAAAATCCCCTCAGGAACCCCAAAATTACCCAAAATCTCCCCAAAAAATTCCCTCAGGAACCCCAAAATCTCCTCAGGAACCCCAAAATTTCCTCAGGAATTCCCAAAATCGCCTCAGGAACCCCAAAATTCCGTCAGGAACCCCAAAATCTCCTCAGGAACCCAAAAATCTCCTCAGGAACCCCAAAATCCCCTCAGGAACCCCAAAATTACCCAAAATCTCCCCAAAAAATTCCCTCAGGAACCCCAAAATCTCCTCAGGAACCCCAAAATTCCCTCAGGAACCCCAAAATCTCCTCAGGAACCCCAAAATTCCCCTCAGGAATCCCCCAAAATTCCCTCAGGAACCCCAAAATTTCCCTCAGGAACACCCAAAAATTCCCTCAAGAACCCCAAAATCCCCCTCAAACCACCCCAAATTCCCTCAGGATCCCCAAACTCTCCTCAGGAACCCCAAAAATTCCCTCAGGAACCCCCCAAAACCCCCCTCAGGAACCCCCAAAATTCCCTCAGGATCCCCCCAATTCCCCTCAGGATTCCCCAAACCCGCTCAGCCTCCCCCGAACCCCCCTCAGGAACCCCCAAAATCCCCTCTGGAGCCCCCAAAATCCCCTCAGGAGCCCCAAAATCCCCTCAAACCACCCCAAAATTTCCTCAGGAACCCCAAAATTCCCTCAGGATCCCCAAAAATCCCCTCAAACCACCCCAAATCCCCTCTGGAACCCCCAAATTCCCCTCAGGATCCCTGGCAAAATCTCCTCAAACCACCCAAAATCCCCTCAGGACCCCCCAAATCCCCCTCAGGAACCCCAAAATCTCCTCAGGATCCCCAAAAATCTCCCTCAGGAACCCCAAAATCCCCTCAGGAACCCCAAAATTCCCTCAGGAACCCCCAAAATCCCCTCAGGAGCCCCCCAAAATCCCCTCAGGATCCCCCAAATTCCCCTCAGGAACCCCCCAAATCCCCTCAAACCACCCCCAAATTCCCTCAGGATCCCCCCAAACCCCCTCAGGAACCCCCCAAAATCCCCTCAGGAGCCCCAAAATCTCCCTCAGGAACCCCAAAATTTCCTCAGGAACCCCCAAAATTCCCTCGGGAACCCCCAAAAATTCCCTCAGGAATCCCCAAAATTCGCTCAGAACCCCGAAAATTTCCTCAGAAGCCCCAAAATCTCCTCAGGAACCCCAAAACCTCCTCAGAAATTCCCAAATTCCCTCAGAACCTCCAAAATCCCCTCAGGATCCCCAAAATCTCCTCAGGAATCCCCAAATCCCCTCAGGATCCCCAAAATTCCCTCAGGAGCCCCAAAATCTCCTCAGGATCCCCAAAATCGCCTCAGGACCCCCAAATCCCCTCAGGACCCCCCAAATCCCCTCAGGAAGCCCCGACCCCGCCCAGCCTGCCCCGCCCCGGCCCCGCCGCCCCGGCCCCGCCGCCCCCGGCGCGTTCCCGCCGCTCACCGTCCGCTCGGGCCTCCGGCGCTCGCCGAGCAGCGCCCGCAGGCGGCGCAGGCCGCGGCCCAGCGCCAGCAGCGCCCGCAGCGCGGGGTCGGGCCGGGCCGGGCCCGCCGGAGCCGCCAGCGGGGCGCGGGCGCGGGCGGGAAGCGCGGGCAGCCGAGGCCACGGCGGGGGACGGGCCGGGAAGCGGCCGCGGGCGGCGGCGGCGGCGGGGCCCGCCGCCATCTTGGGCCGGGGGCGGGGCGTGGGGCGGAGCCAATGGGAGACGAGGGGAAGGAGGGAGGGAGCCAATCAGCGAGCGAGGGAGGCGGGGATAAAGGGAGAACAGCCAATCAGAGAGAGGGAGGGATTAAAGGGAAACGCAGCCAATCAGAGCGCGGGAAGGGAGGGGCTAAAGAGAAAGCGGACCAATCAGAACCAAGGAGGGAGGAGGGGAAAGGGAAAACGGACCAATCAGAGCGCGGGAGGGGCGGGGCCACGGAGGCAAAGATGGAAAGGAAGAGGCGGGGTTAAAGTGAGCGGCGCCAATCAGAGCGGGGTGAGAAGGGGCGGGGCCACAAAGAACCGGAGCCAATGGGAAAAGCGATTGAGCGCGCGGAACCAATCAGAGCGCGAAGGGGGCGGGGCTTGAGTGAACAACAACCAATCAAAGCAGGACAAGAGAGGGGCGGGGTTAAAAGAACCGGATCCAATGAGAGGAGCGCTGAGAAGGAACGGCGCTAATTGGGGGGCAGAGCTAATGAGAAATGAACCAATCAGAATGCGGCATTAATGAGGGGGCGGGGCTATAAAGTCCCGGAGCCAATGAGAAAAGAGCTTGGCTTAGCGGAAGCAATCAGCAGGAGAAAGGGGCGGGGTTAGAAAGAACCGGAGCCAATCAGGGCATGGCAAAAAGGGGCGGGGCTAATAGGAAATTAGCAACCAGAATTTGGGATTAATGAAGGGGCGGGGCTACAGATTACCGGAGCCAATGGGAAACGAGAGTGGGGGGGCGGAACCAATCAGAGCGAGGGGTGGGCGGGGTTAGACTGAGCAGCGATTAAAAAGGGGCGGGGCTACAAAGAACCGCAGCCAATGGGAGAAGGGCTGAGAGGAAAAGGAACCAATCAGAACGCGGGGAGAGTGAAGGGGCGGGGCTAACACCTAATCAACCGATCAGAATGCCGGGTTAATTATGGGGCGGAGCCAATGAGAAACGAGCCAATCAGAACGCGGGGTCTATGAGGGGGTGGGGCTAACTCCTAATTAACCAACCAGAGCGCGGAAGGGGCGTGGTCAAAGAGGGCGTGGTCCCCAAATCCCCCGGGACTCCAAAATTCCCTCCCGGGCCCCCCCAGACAATTTTGGGGACCCCCCCCGAATTTTGGGGTTCCCGGCCCCATTTTGGGTCAATTTTGGGTGAATTTCAGGCGGATTTTGGGGGTCCCGGGGGGATTTTGGGGTTCTCGGCATCATTTTTGGGTCAATTTTGGGGGTCCCAAAGCACCAGGATGAAATTTTGGGGTTCCCAGCCCCTTTTTGGGTCAATTTTGGGTGAATTTCAGGCGGATTTTGGGGGTCCCAGATCCATTTTTGGGTCAATTTTAGAAAAATTTGGGGTCTCCAGCCCCTTTTTGGATGAATTTTGGGGTTCCCAGCCCCATTTTTGGGCGAATTTTGGATGAATTTGGGATTCCCGGGCCCTTTTGGGGTGAATTTTGGATGAATTTGGGGTTCCCAGCCCATTTTTGGCTGAATTTCGGGAGGGTTTTGGGGCTCCCAGCCCTTTTTGGGGTAAATTTTGGAGGAATTTTGGGGGTCCCAGGCACTTTTGGGGTGAATTTCGGGTGAATTTTGGGGATCCCAGGACCCCCGGATGGAATTTTGGGGTTCCCAGCTCCTTTCTGGCTGAATTTTGGTGAATTTTGGGGCTCCCAGCCCCTTTTTGGGACAATTTTGGGTGAATTTCAGGCGGATTTTGGGGGTCCCAGATCCATTTTTGGGTCAATTTTAGATAAATTTGGGGTTTCCAGCCCCTTTTTGGGTGAATTTTGGGGTTCCCAGCCCCATTTTTGGGCGAATTTTGGATAAATTTGGGATTCCCGGCCCCTTTTTGGGTCAATTTTGGGTGAATTTCAGGCGGATTTTGGGGGTCCCGGGAGGATTTTGGGAGTTCCAGACCCATTTTTGGGTCAATTTTAGATAAATTTGGGATTCCCGGCCCCTTTTTGGGTGAATTTTGGGGTTCCCAGCCCCATTTTTGGGTGAATTTTGGATAAATTTGGGGTTCCCAGCGCCATTTTGGGTCAATTTTGGGTGAATTTCAGGCGGATTTTGGGTGTCCCGGGGGGATTTTGGGGTTCTCGGCATCACTTTTGGGTTAATTTTGGGGGTCCCAAAGCACCAGGATGAAATTTTGGGGTTCCCAGCCCCTTTTTGGGTCAATTTTGGGTGAATTTCAGGCGGATTTTGGGGGTCCCGGGAGGATTTTGGGGGTCCCAGATCCATTTTTGGGTCAATTTTAGAGAAATTTGGGGTCTCCAGCCCCTTTTTGGGTGAATTTTGGGGTTCCCAGCCCCATTTTTGGGCGAATTTTGGATAAATTTGGGGATTCCCAGCCCCTTTTTGGGCGAATTTTGGATAAATTTGGGATTCCCGGCCCCTTTTTGGGTCAATTTTGGGTGAATTTCAGGCGGGTTTTGGGGGTCCCGGGAGGATTTTGGGAGTTCCAGACCCATTTTTGGGTCAATTTTAGATAAATTTGGGATTCCCAGCCCCTTTTTGGGTGAATTTTGGATAAATTTGGGGTTTTCAGCCCGTTTTTGTGCGAATTTTGGATAAATTTGGGTCTCCAATCCCTTTTTGGGTCAATTTTGGGTGAATTTTGGGGTTCCCAGCCCCTTTTTGGGTGAATTTTGAAGATCCCAAACCACCAAGACGAAATTTCGGGCTTCCCAGCCCCATTTTGGGTGAATTTTGGGTGAATTTTGGGGTTCCCAGCCCATTTTTGGCTGAATTTCGGGAGGATTTTGGGGCTCCCAGCCCTTTTTGGGGTAAATTTTGGCGGAATTTTGGGGGTCCCAGGCACTTTTGGGGTGAATTTCGGGTGAATTTTGGGGATCCCAGGACCCCTGGATGGAATTTTGGGGTTCCCAGCTCCTTTCTGGCTGAATTTTGGTGAATTTTGGGGTTCCCAGCCCCTTTTGGAGTCAATTTTGGGTGAATTTCAGCCGGATTTTTGGGGGTCCAAGATCCATTTTGGGTCAATTTTAGAGAAATTTGGGGTCTTCAGCCCCTTTTTGGGTGAATTTTGGGGTTCCCAGCCCCATTTTTGGGCGAATTTTGGATGAATTTGGGGTTCCCGGGCCCTTTTTGGGTGAATTTTGGATAAATTTGGGTTTCCCAGCCCCTTTTAGGGTGAATTTTGGGGGTCCCAAACCACCAGGATGAAATTTTGGGGTTCCCAGCCTATTTCTGGGTGGATTTTGGGTGAATTTCGGGCGGATTTTGGGGATCCCGGGAGGATTTTGGGGGTCCCAGACCCATTTTTGGGTGGATTTCGGGGTCTCCAGTCCTTTTTTGGGCGAATTTTGGATAAATTTGGGGTTCCCAGCCCCTTTTTGGGTGAATTTTGGAAATTCCATGACCCCGGAATGGAATTTTGGGGTTCCCAGCCCCATTTTTGGGTCAATTTTGGGGGTCCCAAACCACCAGGATGAAATTTTGGGGTTCCCAGCCCCTTTTTAGGTGAATTTTGGGGCTCCCAGCCCCATTTTTGGGTCAATTTTGGGTGAGTTTCAGGCGGATTTTGGGGGTCCCGGGAGGATTTTGGGGGGGCCCAGATCCATTTTGAGGCGAATTTTGGATAAATTTGGGATTCCCAGCCCCTTTTGGGCGAATTTTGGATAAATTTGGGGTTCCCAGCCCCTTTTTGGGCGAATTTTGGATAAATTTGGGTCTCCAATCCCTTTTTGGGTCAATTTTGGGAGAATTTTGGGGTTCCCAGCCCCATTTTGGGTCAATTTTGGGTGAATTTCAGGCGGATTTTGGGGGTCCCAGATCCATTTTTGGGTCAATTTTAATAAATTTGGGGTCTTCAGCCCCTTTTTGGGTGAATTTTGGGGTTCCCAGCCCCATTTTTGGGCGAATTTTGGGGTTCCCAGCCCCATTTTTGGGCGAATTTTGGATAAATTTGGGATTCCCGGGCCTTTTTGGGTGAATTTTGGATAAATTTGGGGTATCCGGCCCCTTTTTGGGTGAATTTTGGGGGTCCCAAAACACCAGGATAAAATTTTGGGGTTCCCAGCCCCATTTTGGGTCAATTTTGGGTGAATTTCAGGCAGATTTTGGGGGTCCTGGGAGGATTTTGGGGTCCCAAGTCCTTTTTTGGGCGAATTTTGGATAAATTTGGGATTCCCAGCCCCTTTTTGGGTGAATTTTGGATAAATTTGGGGTTTTCAGCCCGTTTCTGTGCGAATTTTGGATAAATTTGGGTCTCCAATCCCTTTTTGGGTCAATTTTGGGTGAATTTTGGGGTTCCCAGCCCCTTTTTGGGTGAATTTTGAAGATCCCAAACCACCAAGACGAAATTTCGGGCTTCCCAGCCCCATTTTGGGTGAATTTTGGGTGAATTTTGGGGTTCCCAGCCCATTTTTGGCTGAATTTCGGGAGGGTTTTGGGGCTCCCAGCCCTTTTTGGGGTAAATTTTGGAGGAATTTTGGGGGTCCCAGGCACTTTTGGGGTGACTTTCGGGTGAATTTTGGGGATCCCAGGACCCCCGGATGGAATTTTGGGGTTCCCAGCTCCTTTCTGGCTGAATTTTGGTGAATTTTGGGGCTCCCAGCCCCTTTTTGGGACAATTTTGGGTGAATTTCAGGCGGATTTTGGGGGTCCCAGATCCATTTTTGGGTCAATTTTAGATAAATTTGGGGTTTCCAGCCCCTTTTTGGGTGAATTTTGGGGTTCCCAGCCCCATTTTTGGGCGAATTTTGGATAAATTTGGGATTCCCGGCCCCTTTTTGGGTCAATTTTGGGTGAATTTCAGGCGGATTTTGGGGGTCCCGGGAGGATTTTGGGAGTTCCAGACCCATTTTTGGGTCAATTTTAGATAAATTTGGGATTCCCGGCCCCTTTTTGGGTGAATTTTGGGGTTCCCAGCCCCATTTTTGGGTGAATTTTGGATAAATTTGGGGTTCCCAGCGCCATTTTGGGTCAATTTTGGGTGAATTTCAGGCGGATTTTGGGTGTCCCGGGGGGATTTTGGGGTTCTCGGCATCACTTTTGGGTTAATTTTGGGGGTCCCAAAGCACCAGGATGAAATTTTGGGGTTCCCAGCCCCTTTTTGGGTCAATTTTGGGTGAATTTCAGGCGGATTTTGGGGGTCCCGGGAGGATTTTGGGGGTCCCAGATCCATTTTTGGGTCAATTTTAGAGAAATTTGGGGTCTCCAGCCCCTTTTTGGGTGAATTTTGGGGTTCCCAGCCCCATTTTTGGGTCAATTTTAGATAAATTTGGGATTCCCAGCCCCTTTTTGGGTGAATTTTGGATAAATTTGGGGTTTTCAGCCCGTTTTTGTGCGAATTTTGGATAAATTTGGGTCTCCAATCCCTTTTTGGGTCAATTTTGGGTGAATTTTGGGGTTCCCAGCCCCTTTTTGGGTGAATTTTGAAGATCCCAAACCACCAAGACGAAATTTCGGGCTTCCCAGCCCCATTTTGGGTGAATTTTGGGTGAATTTTGGGGTTCCCAGCCCATTTTTGGCTGAATTTCGGGAGGATTTTGGGGCTCCCAGCCCTTTTTGGGGTAAATTTTGGCGGAATTTTGGGGGTCCCAGGCACTTTTGGGGTGAATTTCGGGTGAATTTTGGGGATCCCAGGACCCCTGGATGGAATTTTGGGGTTCCCAGCTCCTTTCTAGCTGAATTTTGGTGAATTTTGGGGTTCCCAGCCCCTTTTTGGGTCAATTTTGGGTGAATTTCAGCGGATTTTGGGGGTCCAAGATCCATTTTTGGGTCAATTTTAGAGAAATTTGGGGTCTTCAGCCCCTTTTTGGGTGAATTTTGGGGTTCCCAGCCCCATTTTTGGGCGAATTTTGGATGAATTTGGGGTTCCCGGGCCCTTTTTGGGTGAATTTTGGATAAATTTGGGTTTCCCAGCCCCTTTTAGGGTGAATTTTGGGGGTCCCAAACCACCAGGATGAAATTTTGGGGTTTCAGCCTATTTCTGGGTGGATTTTGGGTGAATTTCGGGCGGATTTTGGGGATCCCGGGAGGATTTTGGGGGTCCCAGACCCATTTTTGGGTGGATTTCGGGGTCTCCAGTCCTTTTTTGGGCGAATTTTGGATAAATTTGGGGTTCCCAGCCCCTTTTTGGGTGAATTTTGGAAATTCCATGACCCCGGAATGGAATTTTGGGGTTCCCAGCCCCATTTTTGGGTCAATTTTGGGGGTCCCAAACCACCAGGATGAAATTTTGGGGTTCCCAGCCCCTTTTTAGGTGAATTTTGGGGCTCCCAGCCCCATTTTTGGGTCAATTTTGGGTGAGTTTCAGGCGGATTTTGGGGGTCCCGGGAGGATTTTGGGGGGCCCAGATCCATTTTTGGGCGAATTTTGGATAAATTTGGGATTCCCAGCCCCTTTTTGGGCGAATTTTGGATAAATTTGGGGTTCCCAGCCCCTTTTTTGGGCGAATTTTGGATAAATTTGGGTCTCCAATCCCTTTTTGGGTCAATTTTGGGAGAATTTTGGGGTTCCCAGCCCCATTTTGGGTCAATTTTGGGTGAATTTCAGGCGGATTTTGGGGGTCCCAGATCCATTTTTTGGGTCAATTTTAATAAATTTGGGGTCTTCAGCCCCTTTTTGGGTGAATTTTGGGGTTCCCAGCCCCATTTTTGGGCGAATTTTGGGGTTCCCAGCCCCATTTTTGGGCGAATTTTGGATAAATTTGGGATTCCCGGGCCTTTTTGGGTGAATTTTGGATAAATTTGGGGTATCCGGCCCCTTTTTGGGTGAATTTTGGGGGTCCCAAAACACCAGGATAAAATTTTGGGGTTCCCAGCCCCATTTTGGGTCAATTTTGGGTGAATTTCAGGCAGATTTTGGGGGTCCTGGGAGGATTTTGGGGTCCCAAGTCCTTTTTTGGGCGAATTTTGGATAAATTTGGGATTCCCAGCCCCTTTTTGGGTGAATTTTGGATAAATTTGGGGTTTTCAGCCCGTTTCTGTGCGAATTTTGGATAAATTTGGGTCTCCAATCCCTTTTTGGGTCAATTTTGGGTGAATTTTGGGGTTCCCAGCCCCTTTTTGGGTGAATTTTGAAGATCCCAAACCACCAAGATGAAATTTCGGGCTTCCCAGCCCCATTTTGGGTGAATTTTGGGTGAATTTTTGGGGTTCCCAGCCCATTTTTGGCTGAATTTCGGGGAGGGTTTTGGGGGCTCCCAGCCCTTTTGGGAGTAAATTTTGGAGGAATTTTGGGGGTCCCAGGCACTTTTGGGGTGAATTTCGGGTGAATTTTGGGGATCCCAGGACCCCCGGATGGAATTTTGGGGTTCCCAGCTCCTTTCTGGCTGAATTTTGGTGAATTTTGGGGCTCCCAGCCCCTTTTTGGGACAATTTTGGGTGAATTTCAGGGCCGGATTTTGGGGGTCCCAGATCCATTTTTGGGTCAATTTTAGATAAATTTGGGGTTTCCAGCCCCTTTTTGGGTGAATTTTGGGGTTCCCAGCCCCATTTTTGGGCGAATTTTGGATAAATTTGGGATTCCCGGCCCCTTTTTGGGTCAATTTTGGGTGAATTTCAGGCGGATTTTGGGGGTCCCGGGAGGATTTTGGGAGTTCCAGACCCATTTTTGGGTCAATTTTAGATAAATTTGGGATTCCCGGCCCCTTTTTGGGTGAATTTTGGGGTTCCCAGCCCCATTTTTGGGTGAATTTTGGATAAATTTAGGGGTTCCCAAGCGCCATTTTGGGTCAATTTTGGGTGAATTTCAGGCGGATTTTTGGGTGTCCCGGGGGGGATTTTGGGGTTCTCGGCATCACTTTTGGGTTAATTTTGGGGGTCCCAAAGCACCAGGATGAAATTTTGGGGTTCCCAGCCCCTTTTGGGTCAATTTTGGGTGAATTTCAGGCGGATTTTGGGGGTCCGGAGGATTTTGGGGGTCCCAGATCCATTTTGGGTCAATTTTAGAGAAATTTGGGGTCTCCAGCCCCTTTTGGGTGAATTTTGGGGTTCCCAGCCCCATTTTTGGGCGAATTTTGGATAAATTTGGGGATTCCCAGCCCTTTTGGGCGAATTTTGGATAAATTTGGGATTCCGGCCCTTTTTGGGTCAATTTTGGGTGAATTTCAGGCGGGTTTTGGGGGTCCCGGGAGGATTTTGGGAGTTCCAGACCCATTTTGGGTCAATTTTAGATAAATTTGGGATTCCCAGCCCCTTTTGGGTGAATTTTGGATAAATTTGGGGTTTTCAGCCCGTTTTTGTGCGAATTTTGGATAAATTTGGGTCTCCAATCCCTTTTTTGGGTCAATTTTTGGGTGAATTTTGGGGTTCCCAGCCCCTTTTTGGGTGAATTTTGAAGATCCCAAACCACCAAGACGAAATTTCGGGCTTCCCAGCCCCATTTTGGAGTGAATTTTGGGTGAATTTTTGGGGTTCCCAGCCCATTTTTGGCTGAATTTCGGGAGGATTTTGGGGCTCCCCAGCCCCTTTTGGGGTAAATTTTGGAGGAATTTTGGGGGTCCCAGGCACTTTGGGGTGAATTTCAGGTGAATTTTGGGGATCCCAGGACCCCTGGATGGAATTTTAGGGTTCCCAGCTCCTTTCTAGCTGAATTTTGGTGAATTTTGGGGTTCCCAGCCCCTTTTGGGTCAATTTTGGGTGAATTTCAGCGGATTTTGGGGTCCAAGATCCATTTTTGGGTCAATTTTAGAGAAATTTGGGGTCTTCAGCCCCTTTTGGGTGAATTTTGGGGTTCCCAGCCCCATTTTTGGGCGAATTTTTGGATGAATTTAGGGGTTCCCGGGCCCTTTTGGGTGAATTTTGGATAAATTTGGGTTTCCCAGCCCCTTTTAGGGTGAATTTTGGGGGTCCCAAACCACCAGGATGAAATTTTAGGGGTTTCCCAGCCTATTTCTGGGTGGATTTTGGGGTGAATTTCGGGCGGATTTTGGGGATCCCGGGAGGATTTTAGGGGTCCCAGACCCATTTTTGGAGTGGATTTCGGGGGTCTCCAGTCCTTTTTGGGCGAATTTTGGATAAATTTGGGGTTCCCAGCCCCTTTTGGGTGAATTTTTGGAAATTCCATGACCCCGGAATGGAATTTTGGGGTTCAAACCCCATTTTGGGTCAATTTTGGGGGTCCCAAACCACCAGGATGAAATTTTAGGGTTCCCAGCCCCTTTTTAGAGTGAATTTTGGGGCTCCCAGCCCCATTTTGGAGTCAATTTGGGTGAGTTTCAGGCGGATTTTGGGGGGTCCCGGGAGGATTTTGGGGGAGCCCAGATCCATTTTTACAGGCCGAATTTTGGATAAATTTGGGATTCCCAGCCCCTTTTTGGGCGAATTTTGGATAAATTTAGGGTTCCCAGCCCCTTTTTAGGGCGAATTTTGGATAAATTTGGGTCTCCCAATCCCTTTTGGGTCAATTTTGGGAGAATTTTTGGGGTTCCCAGCCCCATTTTGGAGTCAATTTTGGGTGAATTTCAGGCGGATTTTGGGGGTCCCAGATCCATTTTTGGGGTCAATTTTAATAAATTTGGGGTCTTCAGCCCCCTTTTTGGAGTGAATTTTGGGGTTCCCAGCCCCATTTTTGGGCGAATTTTGGGGTTCCCAGCCCCATTTTTGGGCGAATTTTTGGATAAATTTGGGATTCCCAGGGCCTTTTTGGGTGAATTTTTGGATAAATTTGGGGTATCCGGCCCCTTTTTGGGTGAGTGGGGGTCCCAAAAACACCAGGATAAAATTTTGGGGTTCCCAGCCCCATTTTGGGTCAATTTTGGGTGAATTTCAGGCAGATTTTGGGGGTCCTGGGAGGATTTTTGGGGTCCCAAGTCCTTTTTGGGCGAATTTTGGATAAATTTGGGATTCCCAGCCCCTTTTGGGTGAATTTTGGATAAATTTGGGGTTTTCAGCCCGTTTCTGTGCCCGAATTTTGGATAAATTTGGGTCTCCAATCCCTTTTGGGTCAATTTTGGGTGAATTTTGGGGTTCCCAGCCCCTTTTTGGGTGAATTTTGAAGATCCCAAACCACCAAGACGAAATTTCGGGCTTCCCAGCCCCATTTTGGAGTGAATTTTGGGTGAATTTTGGGGTTCCCAGCCCATTTTTGGCTGAATTTCGGGAGGGTTTTGGGGCTCCCAGCCCTTTTGGGGAGTAAATTTTTGGAGGAATTTTGGGGGGTCCCAGGCACTTTTGGGGTGAATTTCGGGTGAATTTTTGGGGATCCCAGGACCCCCGGATGGAATTTTGGGGTTCCCAGCTCCTTTCTGGCTGAATTTTTGGTGAATTTTGGGGCTCCCAGCCCCTTTTTGGGACAATTTTGGGTGAATTTCAGGCAGGCCGGATTTTGGGGGTCCCAGATCCATTTTTGGGTCAATTTTAGATAAATTTGGGGTTTCCAGCCCCTTTTTGGGTGAATTTTGGGGGTTCCCAGCCCCATTTTTGGGCGAATTTTTGGATAAATTTGGGATTCCGGCCCCTTTTGGGTCAATTTTAGGTGAATTTCAGGCCGGATTTGGGGGTCCCGGGAGGATTTTGGGAGTTCAGACCCATTTTTAGGGTCAATTTTAGATAAATTTGGGATTCCGGCCCCTTTTGGGTGAATTTTGGGGTTCCCAGCCCCATTTTGGGTGAATTTTGGATAAATTTGGGGTTCCCAAGCCATTTTGGGTCAATTTTGGGTGAATTTCAGGCGGATTTTGGGTGTCCCGGGGGGATTTTGGGGGTTCTCGGCATCACTTTTGGGTTAATTTTGGGGGTCCCAAAGCACCAGGATGAAATTTTGGGGTTCCCAGCCCCTTTTTGGGTCAATTTTGGGTGAATTTCAGGCGGATTTTGGGGGTCCCGGGAGGATTTTAGGGGTCCCAGATCCATTTTGGGTCAATTTTAGAGAAATTTAGGGGTCTCCAGCCCCTTTTGGGTGAATTTTGGGGGTTCCCAGCCCCATTTTGGGCGAATTTTGGATAAATTTGGGGATTCCCAGCCCCTTTTTAGGGCGAATTTTGGATAAATTTGGGATTCCCGGCCCCTTTTGGGTCAATTTTGGGTGAATTTCAGGCGGGTTTTGGGGGTCCCGGGAGGATTTTGGGAGTTCAGACCCATTTTGGGTCAATTTTAGATAAATTTAGGGATTCCCAGCCCCTTTTTGGGTGAATTTTGGATAAATTTGGGGTTTTCAGCCCGTTTTGTGCAATTTTGGATAAATTTGGGTCTCCAATCCCTTTTGGGTCAATTTTGGGTGAATTTTGGGGTTCCCAGCCCCTTTTTGGGTGAATTTTGAAGATCCCAAACCACCAAGACGAAATTTCAGGGCTTCCCAGCCCCATTTTGGGTGAATTTTGGGTGAATTTTGGGGTTCCCAGCCCATTTTTGGCTGAATTCCCGGGAGGATTTTGGGGCTCCCAGCCCTTTTGGGAGTAAATTTTGGCGGAATTTTGGGGTCCCAGAGCACTTTTGGGGTGAATTTCGGGTGAATTTTGGGGATCCCAGGACCCCTGGATGGAATTTTAGGGTTCCCAGCTCCTTTCTGGCTGAATTTTTGGTGAATTTTGGGGTTCCCCAGCCCCTTTTTGGAGTCAATTTTGGGTGAATTTCAGCGGATTTGGGGGTCCAAGATCCATTTTTGGGTCAATTTTAGAGAAATTTGGGGTCTTCAGCCCCTTTTTGGGTGAATTTTGGGGTTCCCAGCCCCATTTTGGGCCGAATTTTGGATGAATTTGGGGTTCCCGGGCCCTTTTGGGTGAATTTTGGATAAATTTGGGTTTCCCAGCCCCTTTTAGGGTGAATTTTGGGGGTCCCAAACCACCAGGATGAAATTTTGGGGTTCCCAGCCTATTTCTGGGTGGATTTTGGGTGAATTTCGGAGGATTTTGGGGATCCCGGGAGGATTTTGGGGTCCCAGACCCATTTTTGGGTGGATTTCGGGGTCTCCAGTCCTTTTTGGGCGAATTTTGGATAAATTTGGGGTTCCCAGCCCCTTTTGGGTGAATTTTTGGAAATTCCATGACCCCGGAATGGAATTTTGGGGGTTCCCAACCCCATTTTTGGGTCAATTTTGGGGGTCCCAAACCACCAGGATGAAATTACTGGGGTTCCCAGCCCCTTTTTAGGTGAATTTTGGGGCTCCCAGCCCCATTTTGGAGTCAATTTTGGGTGAGTTTCAGGCGGATTTTTGGGGGGTCCCGGGAGGATTTTGGGGGGCCCAGATCCATTTTTGGGGCGAATTTTTGGATAAATTTGGGATTCCCAGCCCCTTTTGGGCGAATTTTGGATAAATTTAGGGGTTCCCAGCCCCTTTTTTGGGCGAATTTTTGGATAAATTTGGGTCTCCAATCCCTTTTGGGTCAATTTTGGGAGAATTTTGGGGTTCCCAGCCCCATTTTGGGTCAATTTTGGGTGAATTTCAGGCGGATTTTGGGGGTCCCAGATCCATTTTTGAGTCAATTTTAATAAATTTGGGGTCTTCAGCCCCTTTTGGGTGAATTTTTGGGGGTTCCCAGCCCCATTTTGGGCGAATTTTGGGGTTCCCAGCCCCATTTTTGGGCGAATTTTGGATAAATTTGGGATTCCCGGGCCTTTTGGGTGAATTTTGGATAAATTTGGGGTATCCGGCCCCTTTTTGGAGTGAATTTTGGGGGTCCCAAAACACCAGGATAAAATTTTGGGGTTCCCAGCCCCATTTTGGAGTCAATTTTGGGTGAATTTCAGGCAGATTTTTGGGGGTCCTGGGAGGATTTTGGGGTCCCAAGTCCTTTTGAGAATTTTGGATAAATTTAGGGATTCCCAGCCCTTTTTGGGTGAATTTTGGATAAATTTAGGGGTTTTCAGCCCACGTTTCTGTGCTGAATTTTTGGATAAATTTGGGTCTCCAATCCCTTTTGGGTCAATTTTGGGTGAATTTTTAGGGGTTCCCAGCCCCTTTTGGAGTGAATTTTGAAGATCCCAAACCACCAAGGCGAAATTCCGGGCTTCCCAGCCCCATTTTGGAGTGAATTTTGGGTGAATTTTGGGGTTCCCAGCCCATTTTTGGCTGAATTTCGAGGGAGGGAGTTTTTGGGGCTCCCAGCCCTTTTTGGGGTAAATTTTGGATAAATTTGGGTCTCCAATCCCTTTTTGGGTCAATTTTAGATAAATTTGGGGTTCCCAGCCCCTTTTTGGGTCAATTTTGGGGGTCCCAAACCACCAAGACGAAATTTCGGGGTTCCCAGCCCCATTTTGGGTGAATTTTGGGTTCCCAGCCCATTTTTGGCTGAATTTCGGGAGGGTTTTGGGGCTCCCAGCCTTTTGGAGTAAATTTTGGAGGAATTTTGGGGGTCCCAGGCACTTTTTGGGGTGAATTTCGAGGTGAATTTTTGGGGATCCCAGGACCCCTGGATGGAATTCTTGGGGTTCCCAGCTCCTTTCTAGCTGAATTTTGGTGAATTTTGGGGCTCCCAGCCCCTTTTTGGGCAATTTTGGAGCTCCCACCCCTTTTTGGCTGAATTTTGTTGAATTTTTGGTGAATTTTTGGGGGTTCCCAGCCCATTTTTGGGTGAATTTTGGACCCCGCCCTTTTTTTGGCTGAATTTTTGGGTGAATTTTGGGGGTTCCCCAGCCCATTTTTGGAGTGAATTTTGGAGTTCCCAGCCCCTTTTTGGCTGAATTTTGGTTTAATTTTTGAGTAAATTTTGGGGGTTCCCGCGGCCTTTTGGGGGTGAATTTTGGGCCCCCGCCCCTTTTGGGTGAATTTGAGCTCCCCATACCTTTTTGGCTGAATTTTGGTGAATTTTGGTGAATTTTGGGGTTCCCAGCCCATTTTGGGGTGAATTTTGGACCCCCCGCCCTTTTTTTGGCTGAAATTTGGGTGAATTTGCGGAATTTGGGGGGTTCCCGCCCCTCCCCCATCCCCTAGCTGTCCCCGCCCCTCCCCCGCATTCCCCCAAATTCCAAAATCCCGGATCCTCCAATGGCAGCGAGCACTGGGGGGAGGCGAGGGGGAGAAGGGCCTCAGGCGCCCCTCCCCCCAAAAAGGGAGTCCCAGGGTCCCGCCCCCCAAAATCCCGCGGGAGCCTCGCCAGGGGATGGGGGAGAGGGCTCGGCTGGGTGAGAGTGGGGGGGGGGCGGAGAATTTGGGGAATTTTGGGGGGGGTCCTGGGGGGGATTTTGGGGGGATTTTGGGGGATTTTGGGGGGGTACTGGGGGGGATTTTGGGGGTTCTGAGGGAGGATTTGAGGGGTCTTGGGGAGATTTTGGGGGATTTTTGGGGGAGATTTTGGGGGGTTTTGGGGGATTTTTGGGGGGTCCTGGGGCATTTTGGGGGGGGATTTTGGGGGGGATTTTGGGGGGATTTTGGGGGGATTTTGGGGAGATTTTGGGCGATTTTGGGGGGTCCCGAGGAGGATTTGGGAGGAATTTAGGGGGTCCTGGGAGATTTTGGGGGGTTCTGAGGAGGATTTGAGGGGTCTTGGGGGAGATTTTGGGGGATTTTGGGGGGATTTGGGGGGATTTTGGGGGATTTTGGGGGGTTCTGGAGAGGATTTAGGGGGGATTTTGGGGGTCCTGGGGGGAATTTGGGGCAATTTTGGGGGGGTCCTGAAAGAAACTGAGGGAAATTTGGGGAGTCCCGAGGGGTTTTGGGGAATTTTGGGGGGGGTCCTGAGGGGTTTTAGGGGAATTTTGGGGGGTCCTGGTGAATTTGGGGAAGATTTGGGGGGTCCTGGAAGGAATTTTAGCGATTTAGGGAAGAATTTGGGGGAATTTTGAGGGGTCCTGGGAGGAATTTGGGAGGTTCTGAGAAATTTTAGGGGAATTTTGGGGGTCCTGAAGGTTTTGGGGAGAATTTGGGGGTCGGGCGGGAAATTTGGGGAGAATTTGGGGGGTCCTGGAGGGGTTTGGAGAGGGAAAATTGGGGGAAATTTGGGGGGGTTCAGGGGGGGATTTTGGGGAATTTTGGGGGGAATTTTAGGGGTTCTGAGGGGAATTTGGGAGAATTTTGGGAGATTTTGGGGAATCCTGGAAAAATTTGGGGAATTTTGGAGAATTTGGGGGAATTTTGGGAAATTTTGGGAGATTTGGGGGAATTTTGGGGAATTTTAGGGGAATTTTGAAAGAATTTGGGGAATTTTTGGGGAATTTTGGGGGTTGAGGGTTTTTGGGTTTGACCTTTGAACCCCCGGACAGGCGGTGCTGGCTGGTGGTCATCGAGGGGGCAAAGGTCAGAGACACTCGAGGGGTCACCCAGGGGTCACTCAGGGTCACTCAAGAGGGTCACTCAGGGGTCAGGGGTCACTCAGGGGTCACTCAGGGGTCATTCAGGGGTCACTCAGGGGTCACCCAGGGGTCACTGTTGATCACTCAGGGGTCACTCAGGGGTCACCCAGGGGTCACCCAGGGGTCACTCAGGAGGTCACTCAGGGGTCACTGTTGATCACTCAGGGGGTCACTCAGGGGTCACTCAGGGGTCACTCGGGGTCACTCAGGGTCACTCGGGGGTCTCTCAGGGGTCACTCAGGGGTCACTCAGGGTCACTCGGGGGGTCTCTCAGGGGTCACTCAGGGGTCACTCAGGGGGTCACTCAGGGTCACTCAGAGGTCAGGGGTCACTCAGGGGTCACTAAGCTGTTCCCCATTGGTCGCTCAGGGGTCACTCCAGGGTCACTCAGGGGTCACTGTTGATCACTCAGGGGTCACTCAGGGGTCACTCAGGGTCACTCAGAGGTCAGGGGTCACTCAGGGTCACTCGCTGTTCCCCATTGGTCGCTCAGGCTCCCCGTTCCTGGAGGAACCCGGCCAATCAGAGCTAGCGGCAGCTGCGGACTGGGGCTGCTGCAGCGCGTGGGCGTGGCCCTGCAGTGGGGCGCGGGCGGGCTCCTGCTCGGGGCCCCGCCCCACCCGCGCACTGCCCGCTACCGCCTGGTAGGGACCCCCACTCAGAGGTGGGCGGGGCTTAAAGGGGGAGGGAGCTTACAGGGGGCGGGGCTTACTGGGTCGGGGCTTAAAGGGGCGGGGCTTAAAGGGGCGGGGCTTGGGGTTTGGGGGGATTTTGGGGGATTTTGGGGCTGATTTTTGAGTGATTTTTTGGTAATTTCGGGGGTTGATTTTGGAATGATTTTCGGGTTGATTTTGGGAAATTTTTGGGTTGATTTTTGATGATTTTTGGGATGATTTTGGGTAATTTTGGGGTTGATTTTTGATGATTTTGGGGATAATTCTGCGTGATTTTGGGGTTGATTTTTGATGATTTTTGCGATGATTTTTGGTTGATTTTGGGTGATTTTTGGGTTGATTTTTGATTATTTTTGGGATGATTTTGGGTGATTTTTGGGATGATTTTGGGTGACTTTTGGGATGATTTTGGGTGATTTTGGGGATGATTTTTGGGTGATTTTAGGTCGATTTTTGATGATTTTTGGGTTGATTTTTGGGAAATTTTTGGGTTGATTTTGGGTGATTTTTGGATTGATTTTTGACGATTTTTGGGAAGATTTGGGGTGATTTTTGTATGATTTTTGGGTTGATTTTGGGTGATTTTGGGTTGATTTTTTGATGATTTTTGGGATAATTCTGGGTGATTTTGGGGTTGATTTTTGATGATTTTTGCGATGATTTTTGGTTGATTTTGGGAAATTTTTGGGTTGATTTTTGATGATTTTTTGGATAATTCTGGGTGATGTTGGGGTTGATTTTTGATGATTTTTGGGCTGGTTTTTAGTTATTTTTGGGTGATTTTGGGTAATTTTTGGGTTGATTTTTGATGATTTTTGGGTTGATTTTGGGTGATTTTGGGGTTGATTTTTGATTATTTTTGATGATTTTTGGGATGATTCTGGGTGATTTTTGATGATTTTTGGGATGATTTTGGGTAATTTTTGGGATAATTTTTGATGATTTTTGGGATGATTTTGGGTGATTTTTGGGATAATTTTGGGTAATTTTTGGGTTGATTTTTGATGATTTTTGGGCTAATTTTGGGTGATTTTTGGGATGATTTTGGGTGATTTTTGGGTTGATTTTTGATGATTTTGGGTTGATTTTGGGTGATTTTGGGGTTGATTTTTGATTATTTTTGATGATTTTTGGGATGATTTGGGGTGATTTGGGATGATTTTGGGTGACTTTTGGGATGATTTTGGGTGATTTTGGGGATGATTTTGGGTGATTTTAGGTCGATTTTTGATGATTTTTGATGATTTTTGGGATAATTTTGGGTGATTTTAGGTCGATTTTTGATGATTTTTGGGTTGATTTTGGGAAATTTTTGGGTTGATTTTTGGATGATTTTTGGGTGATTTCGGGGTTGATTTTGGCTGATTTTGGATGACGATTTTGGGGTTGATTTTGGGTGATTTTTGGATGATTTTGGGTGATTTTTGGATGATTTTGGGTGATTTCGGGGTTGATTTTGGGAAATTTTTGGGTTGATTTTGGGTGATTTTTGGATGATTTTTGGATAATTTTGGGATTATTTCGGTGGTGATTTCGGGATGATTTTGACTGATTTTGGATGACGATTTCGGGGTTGATTTTGGGTGATTTTTGGATGATTTTGGCTGATTTTGGCTGATTTTGGATGATGATTTTGGGGTTGATTTTTGGATGATTTCGGGATGATTTCGGGGGTTGATTTTTGGCTGATTTTTGGATGATGATTTCGGGCCGTTTCTGGGGATGATTTCGGGGATGATTTCGGCTGATTTTGGATGACGATTCCGGGGTTGATTTTGGGATGATTTCGGGGTTGATTTTGGCTGATTTCGGCTGATTTGGGATGACGATTTCGGGGTTGATTTTGGGTGATTTTTGGGTGATTTTGGCTGATTTCGGCTGATTTGGGATGACGTTTCCGGCCCTTCCGGCGGCCCCGCCCAGGGGAGCAGCACCTGCACATCCGCGCGGTGGCGCTCGAGGACGATGACGTGTTCCAGTGCCAGGCGGGGGAGGGGAACGCGACCCGCGCCTCGCGGCCCGCCCTGCTCAGCGTGCTGGGTAAACTGGGACGGACTGGGAGCGACTGGGAGCGACTGGGAGGGGCTGGGAGGGGCTGGGAACGGGAAAATGGGAACTACGCGACGGACTGGGAGCTGACTGGGAGGGACTGGGAGGGACTGGGAGCGGGAAAATGGGAACTACTGACGGACTGGGAGGCGGACTGGGATGGACTGGGAGGGACTGGAATGGACTGGAATGGACTGGGAGGGACTGGGAGGGACTGGGAGGGACTGGGGTGGAACTGGGAGGGATTGGGATGGAACTGGGGAGGCGGACTGGGACGGACTGGGAGGGACTGGGAGGCGACTGGGAATGAGACTGGGATGGAACTGGGAGGGACTGGGGTGGAACTGGGAGCGGACTGGGATGGACTGGGAGGGGCTGGGAGAGGCTGGGAAGGGGGATGAAGGGGAACTGGGTTATACTGGGAGGGACTGGGAGGGGCTGGGAGGGACTGGGGGTGGAACTGGGAGCTGGGACTGGGAGCGGACTGGGATGGACTGGGAATGGACTGGGAGGGACTGGGAGGGACTGGGAGGGCTGGGAGGGACTGGGAGGGACTGGGGAATGGGATGAAGGGGAACTGGGTTATACTGGGAGGGACTGGGAGGGACTGGGAGGTCCCGGAGAAGCTCTGGGGAAATTTTGGGCAATTTTGGTGGATTCGAATCAGTTTCCCAGTATAAACCAGTTCCCTCCCAGTCCCTCCCAGTCCCTTCCAGTCCCTCAGTCCCTCCCCAGTCTCTCCCAGTCCCTCCCAGTTCCCTCCCAGTCCTCCCAGTCCCTCCCAGTCTCCCCAGTCCTCCCAGTCCCTCCCAGTCCCTCCCAGTTCCCTCCCCAGTCCTCCCAGTCCCTCCCAGTCCCCTCCCAGTCTCTCCCAGTCCTCCCAGTCCCTCCCAGTCCCTCCCAGTTCCCTCCCAGTCTCTCCCAGTCCCTCCCAGTTCCCTCCCAGTTCCTCCCAGTCTCTCCAGTCTCTCCCAGTCCTCCCAGTTCCCTCCCAGTTCCCTCCCAGTCTCTCCCAGTTCCTCCCTCAGTCCCTCCCAGTCCCTCCCAGTCCCTCCCAGTTCCCTCCCAGTCCTCCCAGTTCCCTCCCAGTTCCCTCCCAGTCCCTCCCAGTCCCTCCCAGTCTCTCCCAGTCTCTCCCAGTCCCTCCCAGTTCCCCTCCCAGTTCCTCCCAGTCTCTCCCAGTTCCCTCCCAGTCCCTCCCCAGTCCTCAGTCCCTCAGTTCCCTCCCAGTCCCTCCCAGTTCCCTCCCAGTCCCTCCCAGTCTCTCCCAGTCTCTCAGTCCCTCCCAGTTCCCTCCCAGTTCCTCCTCAGTCTCTCCCAGTTCCCTCCCAGTTCCCTCCCAGTCCCTCCCAGTCCCTCCCAGTCCCTCCCAGTCCCTCCCAGTCCCTCCCAGTTCCCTCCCAGTCCCTCCCAGTTCCCTCCCAGTTCCCTCCCAGTCCCTCCCAGTCTCTCCCAGTCTCTCCCAGTCCCTCCCAGTTCCCTCCCAGTTCCCTCCCAGTCTCTCCCAGTTCCTCCCAGTCCCTCCCAGTCCCTCCCAGTCCCTCCCAGTTCCCTCCCAGTCTCTCCCAGTCCCTCCAGTTCCCTCCCAGTTCCCTCCCAGTCTCTCCCAGTTCTCCCAGTCCTCCCAGTTCCCTCCCAGTTCCCTCCCAGTCTCTCCCAGTTCCCTCCCAGTCCCTCCCAGTCCCTCCCAGTCCCTCCCAGTTCCTCCCAGTCTCTCCCAGTCCCTCCCAGTTCCCTCCCAGTTCCCTCCAGTCTCTCCCAGTCTCTCCCAGTCCCTCCCAGTTCCCTCCCAGTTCCCTCCCAGTCTCTCCCAGTTCCCTCCCAGTCCCTCCCAGTCTCTCCCAGTCCCTCCCAGTTCCCTCCCAGTCCCTCCCAGTCTCTCCCAGTCTCTCCCAGTCCCTCCCAGTTCCCTCCCAGTTCCCTCCCAGTCTCTCCCAGTTCCCTCCCAGTTCCCTCAGTTCCCTCCCAGTCTCTCCCAGTTCCCTCCCAGTTCCCTCCCAGTTCCCTCCCAGTCTCCCAGTTCCCTCCCAGTCCCTCCCAGTCCCTCCCAGTCCTCCCAGTTCCCTCCCAGTCCCTCCCAGTTCCCTCCCAGTCCCTCCCAGTCTCCCAGTCTCTCCCAGTCCTCCCAGTTCCCTCCCAGTTCCCTCCCAGTCTCCCAGTCTCTCCCAGTCCCTCCCAGTTCCCTCCCAGTTCCCTCCCAGTCTCTCCCAGTTCCTCCCAGTCCTCCCAGTCCCTCCCAGTCCCTCAGTTCCCTCCCAGTCCCTCTTATTCCCTCTAGTTCCCTCCCAGTCCCTCCCAGTCCCTCAGTCTCTCCCAGTCTCTCCCAGTCCCTCCCAGTTCCCTCCCAGTTCCCTCCCAGTCTCTCCCAGTTCCTCCCAGTCCCTCAGTCCCTCCCAGTCCCTCCCAGTTCCCTCCCAGTCTCTCCCAGTCCTCCCAGTTCCCTCAGTTCCCTCCCAGTCTCTCCCAGTCTCCCAGTCCCTCCCAGTTCCCTCCCAGTTCCCTCCCAGTCTCTCCCAGTTCCCTCCCAGTCCCTCCCAGTCCCTCCCAGTCTCTCCCAGTCCTCCCAGTTCCCTCCCAGTCCCTCCCAGTCTCCCAGTCTCTCCCAGTCCCTCCCAGTTCCCTCCCAGTTCCCTCCCAGTCTCTCCCAGTTCCCTCCCAGTTCCCTCCCAGTCTCTCCCAGTCTCCCAGTCCCTCCCAGTTCCCTCCCAGTTCCCTCCCAGTCTCTCCCAGTTCCCTCCCAGTGACTCCCAGTCCCTCCCAGTCCCTCCCAGTCTCTCCCAGTCCCTCAGTCCCTCCCAGTGACTCCCAGTCGCTCCCAGTTCCCCCCAGCACGCCCCAGCTGGAGCTGCTGGAGGGGCGGGCGCTCCCCTAGTGGGCAGGGGCCGAGGGTTCAAGGTTCGCTGCCGCTCGCTGGACGCGCGCCCGCCCCCACCTGGAGCTGCGCCTGGGTGAGGATCCGGGAATTTAGGGAAATTTGGGGAATTTTGGGGAATTTTGGGGGAATTTTGGGGATTTTTGGGGAAATTTTGGGGGATTTTTGGGGAATTTTGGGGAAATTTGGGGGAATTTTGGGGACTTTGGAAGAATTTTGGGAAATTTGGGGGATTTTGGGGAATTTTTGGGGAATTTTGGGAATTTTGGGGAATTTTGGGGAATTTTGGGAATTTTGGGGAATTTTGGGGGAATTTTGAAGAATTTGGGGAAATTTTTGGAATTTGGGGGTTATTTTGGGGAATTTTTGGGGGAATTTTGGGGAATTTTGGGAATATTGTAGAATTTGGGGAATTTTGGGAATTTTTGGAGGAATTTTGGGGGAATTTTGGAAGATTTTGGGGGAATTTTCGGGGAATTTTGGGGGAATTTTGAGAATTTTGGGGGAATTTTGGGGGATTTTGGGGGAATTTTTGGGAGAATTTTGGGGGAATTTTGGGAGAATTTGGGGAATTTTGGGGGAATTTTGGGGGAATTGGGGAATTTTGGGGGAATTTTGGGGGAATTTGGGGGATTTTGGGAATTTTGGGGATTTTGGGTGAAATTTGGGGAATTTTGGGAGATTTTTGGGGGATTTTGGGGAAAATTTGGGGAATTTTGGGAGTTTTGGGAAATTTTGGGGGAATTTGGGGGAATTTTGGGAATTTTAGGAAATTTTGGGAAATTTGGGGAATTTTGGGGAATTTTGGGGGGAATTTTGGGAATTTTGGGGGAATTTTGGGGAATTTTAAGGGAATTTTGGGGGAATTTTGGGGCAATTTTGGGAGAATTTTGGGGGAATTTTGGGGGAATTTTGCGAGGGATTTGGGGGAGATTTTGGGGGAATTTTTGGGGGAAATTTGGGAATTTTTGGGGAATTTGGGGGAATTTTGGGGGGAATTTTGGGGGAATTTTGGTGGATTTTGGGAGGGAATTTTGGGGAATTTTGGGAATTTTTGTGGAATTTTGGGAGATTTTGGGGAATTTTGGGGAATTTTGGGAAAAATTTGGGGAATTTTAGGGAAAATTTGGGGCAATTTTTGGGAATTTTGGGGAATTTTGGGGGATTTGGGGGAGATTTTTGGGAATTTTGGGAGAATTTTGGGGGAATTTTGGGGGTTGATTTTGGGGGAATTTTGGGGGGAATTTTGGGGGGATTTGGGGAATTTTGGGGGAATTTTGGGGTTGATTTTGGGGGTGAATTTTGGCAATTTTTGGGTTAATTTTGGGGCAATTTGGGGCTGATTTTGGGGGCGATTTTGGGGCAATTTTGGATAATTTTGGGGCTGATTTTGGGGTAATTTTCAGCAGTTTTGGGGCCGATTTTACGATTCATTTTTGGGGTGAATTTTGGCAATTTTGGGACTGATTTTGGGGAAATTTGGGGCAGATTTTGGGATGATTTTGGGGCGATATTTGGCAATTTTTGGGTTGATTTTGGGGTAATTTGGGGCCGGTTTTGGGGCAATTTTGGGGCGATTTTGGCCGATTTTGGGATTTATTTTGGGGTAATTTGGGGCTGATTTTTGGGGGTTGATTTTGGGGGCGATTTTGGCCGCTTTTGGGGCTGAGTTTGGGGTAATTTTCAGCAGCTTTGGGGTTGATTTTGGGGTGAATTTTGGCAATTTTTGGGTTGTTTTTGTGGTAATTTGGGGCTGATTTTGGGGCGATCTTGGCCGATTTTGGGATTTATTTTGGGGTAATTTGGGGCCGATTTTGGGGTAATTTTGGGGTGAATTTGGGGCCGTTTTTGGGGCTGATTTTGGGGGCCGTTTTGGGGCCCGTTTTGGGAGTAATTTAGAGTCGGTTTTGGGGTAATTTTTGGGGGCGTTTTGGGGCCGTTTTTGGGAGTAATTTAGGGCCGATTTTGGATAATTTTAGGGCCGTTTGGGGCCGCTTTTGGGGGTGATTTCAGACGTTTTTGGGGCCGTTTTGGAGTTAATTTTGGCCGATTTTGGGGCGATTTTGGCAATTTTGGGATTTATTTTGGGGCCGTTTTTGGGGGCTGAGATTTCGGGGGGTAATTTGGGGGCCGCTTTTTGGGGTAATTTCGGCCGATTTTGGATAATTTTGGGATTTATTTTGGGGCCGTTTTGGTGCCGCTTTTGGGAGCCGTTTTTGGGAGCCGTTTAGGCCGTTTTTGAGGAGCCCGTTTCGGGGGCCGTTTTGGGGGTAATTTGGGGCCGTTTTGAGGGCCGTTTTGGGAGTGATTTCGGCCCGATTTTGGGGCGATTTTGGCAATTTTGGGCTCGCGGGGGAGCAGCCCCTGCCCCGACGCCTCCAGCCGAAAGTGTTCGAGGGGTCGCACCGAAACTGAGCTCGAGCGAGGCCACGGCCAGGTGGGCACCAGTATAACCCAGTATAAACCAGTACGGACCAGTACGGACCAGTACGGACCAGTATAGATCAGTACAGGACCAGTATAGATCAGTATGGACCCGTACAGACCAGTACGGACCAGTACGGACCAGTATGGACCGGGTATGGATCGGTATGGGAC
Organism: Luscinia megarhynchos; assembly: GCA_034336665.1. Taxonomy (NCBI): domain Eukaryota; kingdom Metazoa; phylum Chordata; class Aves; order Passeriformes; family Muscicapidae; genus Luscinia; species Luscinia megarhynchos. The sequence goes on along the minus strand of JAPFBE010000068.1, from coordinate 99,445 downwards.
AATACGGACCAGCATGGACCAGTACGGACCAGTACAGACCAGTATGGGACAGTACGGACCAGTAATGCGGACCAGTACGGACCAGTACGGACCAGTATGCGGACCAGTATGGAACAGTATGGACCAGTACGGACCAGTATGGACCAGTATGGGACAGTATAAACCAGTACGGACCAGTATGGATCAGCATGGACCAGTATGGACCAGTATAGACCAGTACGGACCAGTATAAACCAGTATGGACCAGTACAGACCAGTATGGACCAGTACAGACCAGTATGGACATCTATGGACCAGTATGGACCAGTATGGATCAGTACGGACCAGTATGGACCAGTATGGACCAGTATAAACCAGTACGGACCAGTACATACCAATACGGACCAGTACGGACCAGTATAAACCAGTATGGACCAGTACGGACCAGCATGGGCCAGTATGGACCAGTATGGACCAGTACGGACCAGTATAGACCAGTATGGACCAGTATGGATCAGCTGCGGACCAGTATGGACCAGTATAGACCAGTACGGACCAGTATAAACCAGTATGGACCAGTATGGGACAGTACGGACCAGTACAGACCTGTATGGACCAGTATGGACCAGTATAAACCAGTACGGACCAGTACGGACCAGTATAAAGCAGTATGGACTAGTATGGACTAGTACGGACCAGTATAGACCAGTACAGATCAGTATGGACCAGTATGGATCAGTATAAACCAGTATAGACCAGTATAAACCGGTATGGACTAGTATAGACCAGTACGGACCAGTATGGACCAATATAAACCAGTATGCACCAGTACGGACCAGTATGGACCACTATAGACCAGTATGGACCAGTACAGACCAGTTCAATCCCAATTTGGTCCCAGTCTGTCCCAGTTTGATCCCAGTTTCTGCCAGATTGTCCCAGTTTGTGCCAGTTTGCTCCCAATTTGATCCCAGTCCCCTCCCAGTTCCCTCCCAGTCCCTCCCAGTTTAATTCCAGTCTGTCTTAGTTCCTCCCAGTCTGTCCCAGACCCTCCCAGTCCCTCCCAGTATCCCCAGTTTGATCCCAATTTGATCCCAGTTCGTCCCAGTATCCCCAGTTTGGTCCCAGTGTGCCCAGTTTGGTCCCAGTTTGGTCCCAGTTCCCTCCCAGTCGCTCCCAGTGGGCCCAGTTTGACCCCAGTCTTTCCCAGTCTGATCCCAGTCTGTCCCAGTTTGGTCCCAGTCTGATCCCAGTCCCTCCCAGTCTATCCCAGTCTGACCCCAGTCTGTTGCAGTTTGATCCCAGTGGCTCCCTGTCTGTCCCAGTCCCTCCCAGTCTGTCCCAGTTTGATCCCAGTCCGTCCCAGTCTGACCCAGTCTGACCCAGTCCGTCCCAGTCCCATCCCAGTCCGTCCCAGTCCCTCCCAGTTCCCTCCCAGTCCGTCCCAGTCCGTCCCAGTTTGATCCCAGACCGTCCCAATTTGATCCCAGTCCGTCCCAGTCCGTCCCAGTCCATCCCAGTCTGTCCCAGTTTGATCCCCCAGTCTGTCCCAGTCCGTCCCAGTCTGAGTCAGTCCCTCCCAGTCCGTCCCAGTCCATCCCTGTCTGTCCCAGTTTGATCCCAGTCTGTCCCAGTCCGTCCCAGTCTGAGTCAGTCCCTCCCAGTCCGTCCCAGTCCGTCCCAGTCTGACCCAGTTTGATCCCAATCCCTCCCAATCCTCCCAGTTCCCTCCCAGTCCGTCCCAGTCCCTCCCAGTCTGTCCCAGTTTGATCCCAGTCCATCCCAGTCCCTCCCAGTCCCATCCCAGTTTGATCCCAGTTTGATCTCAGTCCGTCCCAGTCCCTCCCAGTCCCTCCCAGTCCCTCCCAGTCCCATCCCAATCCCTCCCAGTCCCTCCCAGTTCCCTCCCAGTCCCTCCCAGTCCCTCCCAGTCCCTCCCAGTTCCCTCCCAGACCGTCCCAGTTTGATCCCAGTCCCATCCCAGTCCATCCCAGTCCCTCCCAGTTCCCTCCCAGTCTGTCCCAGTTTGATCCCAGTCCGTCCCAGTTCCCTCCCAGTCGCTCCCAGTCGCTCCCAGTCGCTCCCAGTCGCTCCCAGTCGCTCCCAGTCCGTCCCAGTCTGACCCAGTCTCCCCCAGGCTGACCCCCGGCCCCTAGCTCATCACGGGCTCTCCCTCGTCTCATGCTGACCTCCAAAAGCGGCCAGTGGGGCGCGCAGGGCAGGGAGCCGAGCTGAGGCTGGACATGGCGGGTGAGTGAGGCATCCCATAATAACCCCCAAAATGTCCCCAAAATATCCCAAATTATCCCAAATTATCCCCAAAAATATCCCCAAAAATATCCCAAAAATATCCCAAAAAAATATCCCAAAATTATCCCCAAAACCGCCCCCGAGCTGCGGCTGGACATGGCGGGTGAGTCACTGACATCCCATAATAACCCCCAAAATATCCCCAAATATCCCAAAACCCACCCCAAAAATATCCCCAAAAATATCCCAAAATTATCCCCAAAATTATCCCCAAAAATATCCCCAAAATATCCCCAAAATATCCCCAAAACTGACCCCGAGCTGCGGCTGGGCATCGCTGGTGAGTCACTGACATCCCATAATATGCACCAAATATATCCCAAAATATCCCAAAATGTCCCAAAATATCCAAAATATCCAAAATATCTGCAAAACTGACCCAAAAATAACCTGAAAATATCCCCAAATATCCCCAAATGTCCCAAAAACAACCCAAAACCCACCCCAAAAACATCCCAAATTATCCCCAAAACTGACCCCAAAATAACCTGAAATTATCCAAAATATCCCAAAATGTCCCAAAATAACCCAAAATATCCAAAATATCCCAAAATAACCTGAAAATATCCCAAAAATATCCCAAAATGTCCCAAAATATCCCAAAATGTCCCAAAATGTCCAAAATATTCCAAAAAATCCAGAAATTAATCAGAAATATCCCAAAATTCTCCCAAAATTTTCCAAAATATTCCCAAATTTTCCTAAAATTTCCCCCAAATTTTCCCAAACTTTCCCAAATTTTCCCCAAATTTTTCTCCAAATTTCCCCCAAACTTACCCAAGTTTTTCCCAAAAATGTCCCAAAATTTTGCCCAAAATTTTCCCAAAATTTCCCCAAATTTTTCCCCAAAATTTTCCCAAAATTTTCCTCAAATTTTCCCAAAATTTTTCTCCAAGTTTCCCCAAAATTTTTCCCAAATTCCCCAAAATTTTTCCCAAGTTTTCCCAAATTTTTTCCCAAACTTTCCAAAATTTTCCTCAAATTTTCCCGAAATTCTCCCAAACTTCTCCCAAATTTTTACTCAAAAATGTCCCAAAATTTTCCGCAAAATTTCCCAAAATATTTTCCCAAATTTTCCCAAAATTTTCCCAAATTTCCCCCAATTTTTTCCCAAATTTTCTCAATTTTCCCCCAACTTTCCTAAAATTTTTCCCAAAATTTCCCAAAATTCTCCCAAATTTCCCCCAATTTTTTCCCAAATTTCCCCCAATTTTTTCCCAAATTTCCCCAAAATTTTTCCCAAAATTTTCCCAAAATTTTTCCCAAATTTCCTTCAAATTTTTCCGAAATTTCCCCAAAATTTTTCCCCAAATTTTCCCAAAATTTTTCCCAAATTTCGCAAAATCTTCCCCAAGTTTTCCCAAATTTTCCCAAAAATTTCCAAAATTTTCCTCAAATTTTCCCGGAATTCTCCCAAACTTTTCCCAAATTTTTCCCAAAGTTTTCCCAAAATTTCCCAAAATTTTCCCAAATTTCCCCCAAATTTTTCCCAAATTTTCTCAAATTTCCCCAAAATTTGTCCCAAACTTTCCAAAATTTTCCCCAAATTTTTCTCCAAATTTCCCAAAATTTGCCCCAATTTTTCCCAATTTTTTTCCCAAATTTTCCCAAAAATCTCCTGGAATGATCCCCCCGAGTTCCTCCCAGTTACTCCCACTTTAATCCCAGTTTAATCCCAGTTCCCTCCCAGTCGCTCCCAGTTTAATCCCAGTTTAATCCCAGTTTAATCCCAGTTCCCTCCCAGTCGCTCCCAGTTTAATCCCAGTTTAATCCCAGTTTAATCCCAGTTCCCTCCCAGTCCCTCCCAGGGCTCCCAGTTTAATCCCAGTCCCTCCCCAGTTGAATCCCCAGTGCCCCCTTAGTTTAATCCCAGTGCCCCCAGTTCCCTCCCAGTAGCTCCCAGTTTAATCCCAGTGCACCCCAGTTCCCACCCAGTCGCTCCCAGTTTAATCCCAGTTCCCTCCCAGTCCGTCCCAGTCGCTCCCAGTTTAATCCCAGTCCCCCCAGTCCTCCCCAGTCCCTCCCAGTCCAATCCCAGTTCCCTCCCAGTCCCTCCCAGTCCCTCCCAGTTTAATCCCAGTCCCCCAGTCCCTCAGTCCCTCCCAGTGCTCCCAGTTTAATCCCCAGTCCCTCCCAGTTGAATCCCAGTGCCCCCTTAGTTTAATCCCAGTCCCTCCCAGTCCCTCCCAGTGCTCCCAGTATCCGGGGGCTGCCGCCGCTGGTGCGGGCGGGGGAGGAGCTGCAGCTGCTCTGCGAGAGCCGCGGGCGGCCGGCGCCCAGTCTGCACTGGGACAAGGTACTGGGCGGACTGGTTTGTACTGGGAGGGACTGGGATCGAACTGGGATGGACCGGGAGGGACTGGGATCAAACTGAGAGGGACTGGGATTGAACTGGGAGGGACTGGGGGTGACTGGGAGGGACTGGGAGGGACTGGGATTAAACTGGGAGGGACTGGGGGTGACTGGGGGACTGGGATTAAACTGGGGGGACTGGGATTAAACTGGGAGCGACTGGGATTAAACTGGGAGCGACTGGGAGGGACTGGGAGGGACAGGGATTGAACTGGGAGGGACTGGGGATTAAACTGGGGGACTGGGATTGACTGGGGGGACTGGGATTAAACTGGGAGCCGACTGGGAGGGACTGGGAGGGACTGGGGGACTGGGATTAAACTGGGAGGGACTGGGAGGGACTGGGATTAAACTGGGAGCGACTGGGAGGGACTGGGAGGGACTGGGATTAAACTGGGATGGACTGGGAGGGACTGGGATTAAACTGGGATGGACTGGGATTAAAACTGGGAGGGACTGGGGGTGACTGGGATTAAACTGGGAGCGACTGGGAGGGACTGGGAGGGACTGGGATTGAACTGGGAGGGACTGGGAGGGACTGGGATTGAACTGGGAGGGACTGGGATTAAACTGGGGGGACTGGGAGGGACTGGGATTAAACTGGGAGGCGACTGGGAGGGACTGGGATTAAACTGGGAGGGACTGGGGGACTGTGATTAAACTGGGAGGGACTGGAGGGGACTGGGATTAAACTGGGAGGGACTGGGAGGGACTGGGGGACTGGGATTAAACTGGGAGGGACTGGGATTGAACTGGGAGGGACTGGGAAGGACTGGGATTAAACTGGGAGCGACTGGGAGGGACTGGGATTGAACTGGGAGGGACTGGGATTAAACTGGGGGGACTGGGATTAAACTGGGGGGACTGGGATTAAACTGGGAGGGACTGGGAGGGACTGGGATTAAACTGGGGAGGGAACTGGGATCAGACTTGGGGTTACTGGGATCAAACTGGGAGCACTTGTATCAAACTGGGACAAACTGGGATGGAACAATTGGATCAAACTGGGACAGACTGGGATTGAACTGGGACAGACTGGGATCAACTGGGATCAAACTGGACAAAATGGGATAAACTGGGATCAAACTGGGACAAACTGGGATCAAACTGGAATCAAAGTGGGACAAACTGGGATGAACTGGGCTACTGGGATGGAACTGGGCGCTACTGGGATGAACTGGGACGCTACTGGGCGTTACTGGGATGGAACTGGGATGAACTGGGCGTTACTGGGATGAACTGGGTGACTCACTGCGTGACCCCACGAGGACGGGCGTGGCTGCCGGGGCGTGGTCGGAGCTGCCGGGGGCGGGGCCAGGAGCAAACTGGGACAAACTGGGCGTTACTGGGATGAACTGGGATGGAACTGGGATAAACTGGGATGGAACTGGGATAAAGTCGGATAAACTGGGATGAACTGGGGCGTTACTGGGATGGAACTGGGATGAACTGGGATGAACTGGGATGGAACTGGGATGGAACTGGGTGTTATTGGGATAAACTGGGCTCAGTTACTGGGATGGAACTGGGATGAACTGGGATGGAACTGGGGCGTTACTGGGATGGAACTGGGATGAACTGGGATGGAACTGGGCTGCTACTGGGATGGAACTGGGATGAACTGCGATGGAACTGGGCGTTACTGGGATGGAACTGGGATGAACTGGGATGAACTGGGCGTTACTGGGATGAACTGGGCGTTACTGGTGACTCCCGCCGTGACCCCGCAGGACGGGCGCGCGCTGCCGGGGGCGGGGCCAGGAGCAAACTGGGATGAACTGGGATGAACTGGGCGTTACTGGGCGTTACTGGGATGGAACTGGGATGAACTGGGCGTTACTGGGATGAACTGGGTGACCCCGCCGTGACCCCGCAGGACGGGCGCGCGCTGCCGGGGGCGTGGTCGGAGCTGCCGGGGGGCGGGGCCAGCTCGCGCCTCGCGCTCAGCCCCGCCCCCGAGGACGATGGCGCCACCCTGCGGTGCCGCGCCGTGACGTCACTGCCGGGGGGCGGGGCCAGCGCCAGCGTCACACTGCGCGTGACGTGTGAGCATACTGGGAGCGACTGGGAGAGACTGGGATGAACTGGGAGCGACTGGGAGGGACTGGAAGAGGAACTGGGAGGGACTGGGATGAACTGGGAGCGACTGGGAGGGACTGGGAGAGGACTGGGACGGACTGGGATGGATTGGGAGGGACTGGGACGGACTGGGATATACTGGGAGGGACTGGGAGCCGACTGGGAGGGACTGGGATGGAACTGGGATGGAACTGGCAGGGAACTGGGATGGAACTGGGAGTGACTGGGATGGAACTGGGAGGAACTGGGAGGGAACTGGGATGGACTGGGAGGGACTGGGATGGACTGGGAGGGACTGGGATGGAACTGGGAGGGACTGGGAGCCGACTGGGAGGGACTGGGAGGGACTGGGATGGAACTGGGAGGAACTGGGATGGACTGGGAGGGACTGGGATGGACTGGGAGCGACTGGGATGGACTGGGATGGACTGGGAGGGACTGGGATGGAACTGGGAGGGACTGGGATGGACTGGGGTGATTGGGATATACTGGTTTATACTGGTCTATTCCAGTCCGTATCAAGCCGTGCTGGTTTATACTGGTCTGTACTGGTTCATACTGGTCTGTACCAATCTGTACTGCTCCTTACTGGTTTGTACTGGTGTATACCAGTGTGTACTGGTTTATACTGGTTTAGACTGGTTTATACTGGTTTTGTCCAGTCCATACTGGTTCATACTGGTCTGCACGGTCTGTACTGCTCCTTACTGGTTTGTACTGGTGTATACCAGTCTGTACTGGTTTATACTGGTTTAGACTGGTTTATACTAGTTTATACTGGTTTGGACCAGTCCATACTGGTTCATACTGGTCTGTACCAGTCTGCACTGCTCTTTACTGGTTTATACTGGTGTATAACAGTCTGTACCAGTTTATACTGGTTTATACTGGTTTAGACCAGTCCGTACTGGTTCGTACTGGTTTGTACCAGTCTGTACTGCTCCTTAGTGGTTTATACTGGTCTATACTGGTTTATACTGGTCTATACTAGTTTATACTGGTTTATACTGGTTTATACTTGTTTATACTGGTTTAGACCAGTCCATACTGGTTCATACTGGTCCAGACCAGTCCATACTGGTTCATACTGGTCCAAACTGGTGTGTGCTGGTCAGACCTTACGGGCCCACAATAACTCATCGTGTACGTCAGTATTAATCGGGACTGGTTTATACTGGTTTATACTGGTTTGTACTGGTTTATACTGGTTTGTACTGGTTTATACTGGTTTATACTGATTTAGACCAGTCCATACTGGTTCATACTGGTTTAGACCAGTCCATACTGGTTCATACTGGTCCAAACTGGTGTGTGCTGGTCAGACCTTACGGGCCCACAATAACTCATCGTGTAGGTCAGTATTAATCGGGACTGGTTTATACTGGTTTATACGGGTTTATACTGGTTTATACTGGTTTGTACCGGTCCGTACCGGTCCGTACTGGTCCGTACTGGTCCGTACTGGTCCGTACTGGTCTGTACTGGTCAGACGGCCCCGCGGAGCTGGCGCTGCAGGGCTCGGCCGCGGTGCCCGAGGACGGGGAGGCGGCGCTGAGCTGCACCAGTGCTCCCAGTAACCCCCCAGTACGGCTGCGCTGGTGGCTGGGGGGGCGCGAGCTGCGGGCCAGCAGCGAGGGGGCGCTTCCGGTGAGACTGGGCGAACTGGGAGGGACTGGGAGGGACTGGGATAAACTGGGAGGGACTGGGAGGGACTGGGATGGACTGGGAGGGACTGAGAGGGACTGGGAGGGACTGGGAGGGACTGGGATAAACTGGGAGGGACTGGGATGAACTGGGAGGGAGCTGCGGGCCAGCAGCTGAGGGGGGGCTCCGTGAGACTGGGCGAACTGGGAGGGACTGGGAGGCACTGGGAGGACTGGGATAAACTGGGAGGGACTGGGAGGGACTGGGATAAACTGGGAGGAACTGGGAGGGACTGGGATGAACTGGGATAAACTGGGAGGGACTGGGAGGCACTGGGAGGGACTGGGAGGGAGCTGCGGGCCGGCAGCGAGGGAGCAGTGCCGGTGAGGTTTAACTGGGATAAACTGGGAGGGACTGGGACAGTAACTGGGCAAACTGGGCTGAGATTGGGGGACTGGGAGGGAATGGGAGGTGACCCCTGAGTGACCCGTAAATGACCTTGAGTGACCCCTGAGTGACCCCGCGTGACCCTGAGTGACCCCATGACCCCCTGACTGACCCTGAGTGACCCCATGACCCTGAGTGACCCCCTGGGTGACCTTGAGTGACCTCTGAGTTACCCCCCATGACCTGAGTAACCCCCTGCGTGACCCCACATGACCCCTGAGTGACCCCATGACCCCTGACTGACCATGAGTGACCCCGAGTGACCCCTGAGTTACCCCATGACCTTGAGTGACCCCCTGAGTGTCCCCGCAGAGTGACCGCATGACCCCGGCTGACCCTGAGTGACCCCTGAGTTACCCCCCATGGCCTGAGTAACCCCATGACCCCCTGAGTGACCCCTGAGTGACCCCTGAGTGACCCCCGTGACCCTGAGTGACCCCCTGAATGACCTTCAATGAATTTTTTGTGACCCGTGAGTGGCCCTGGGTGACCCCCTGAGTGACCCGACTGCCGAAAGTGACCCCGAGTGACCCCTGGGCGACCCCTGGAGTTGCCCCCCCATGACCTGAGTGACCCCATGACCCTTGACTGACCCTGAGTGACCCCTGAGTGACCCCCTGAGTGACCCCATGACCCTTCGAAGTGACCCCATGACCCCGGGTGACCCCCTGCGTGACCCCGTGTGACCCCTACAGCGACCCCGTGTGTCCCTGAATGACCCCTGAGTGACCCTAGAGTGAGCCTGAGTGACCCCTGATTTACCCCGTGACCCCTGACTGACCCTGAGTGACCCTTGGGTGACCCCTGAGTGACCCCTGAGTTACCCCATGACCTTGGGAGTGACCCCTGGGTGACTCCCTGAGTGACCCCAGGACCCCTGAGTTACCTTAAGTGACCCCCCATGGGACCCCTTGCGTGTGTCCCTGAATGACTCCCCTGAGTGACCCCATGACCCCTGACTGACCCCTGAGTGACCCCTGAGTGACCCCCAGGACCCCCTGAGTGACCTCCTGAGTGACCCCTGAGTTACCCCACATGACCCCTGACTGACCCTGAGTGACCCTGAGTGACCCCTGAGTGACCCTGTGACCCTGAGTGACCCCTGCGTGACCCCCATGTGACCCCTCTGCGTGACCCCGTGTGTCCCTGAGTGACCCCTGAGTGACCCTGAGTGACTCCCTGAGTTATTCCATGACCCTGAGTGACCTCTGACTGACCCTGACTGAACCCAAGGTGGACTCCCCTGGCGCGTGACCTCGGCATGACCCCGGGTGACCCCTGACTGACCCCGTGACCCCTGACTGACCCCCATGGCCGCTGCGTGACCCCCGCTGCGTGTCCCAGGGGGGGCGGGCCGTGTCCAACGTGACGCTGCGCGGGGCGGGTGGAGGATCACGGCGCCGCCCTGGTGTGTGCGAGGCCGAGACCCCGGGCTGGGCACCTCGCAGCGTGAGCGCCACCGTCAGCGCCAGCCGTGAGCCGGGCACTGGGGGCACTGGGGGACTGGGAGGGACTGGGAGGGACTGGGAGGATTGGGATGGACTGGGAGGGACTGGGAGGGACTGGGAGGGGATTGGGAGGGACTGGGATGGACTGGGAGGGACTGGGAGGGATTGGGAGGGACTGGGATGGACTGGGAGGGACTGGGAGGGGATTGGGAGGGACTGGGATGGACTGGGAGGGACTGGGAGGGGATTGGGAGGGGATTGGGATAAACTGGGAGGGTGCTGGGAGGGACTGGGATGGACTGGGATGGACTGGGAGGGATTGGGATAAACTGGGAGGGTGCTGGGAGGGACTGGGATGGACTGGGAGGGTATTGGGAGGGACTGGGATGGACTGGGAGGGGACTGGGAGGGACTGGGATGGTATTGGGAGGGACTGGGATGGACTGGGAGGGTATTGGGAGGGACTGGGATGGACTGGGAGGGACTGGGAGGGATTGGGATAAATTGGGAGGGTATTGGGAGGGACTGGGAGGAGATTGGGAGAGACTGGGATGGACTGGGAGGGGATTGGGATAAACTGGGACGGTACTGGGAGGGACTGGGATAAACTGGGAGGGATTGAGATAAACTGGGGGACTGGGATGAACTGGAGGGGACTGGGAGGGGATTGGGAGGGACTGGGACAAACTGGGAGGGACCGGAGGAATTGTGGGCGTGTCCCTTTAACTGTGGGCGTGTCCCTTTAACGGGGGGCGTGTCCCTTTAATTGTGGGCGTGTCCCTTTAACTGGGGCGTGTCCCTTTAACTGGGGGCGTGTCCCTTTAACTGGGGGCGTGTCCCTTTAAAATGTGGGCTGCAGTTCCTTCAACTGTGGGCGTGTCCCGCGAACGGGGGGCGTGTCCCTTTAGATGGGGGCGTGTCCCTTTAAATGGGGGCGTGTCCCTTTAACGGGGCGTGTCCTTTAAACGGGGGGCGTGTCCCTTTAAATGGGGGCGCGTCCCTTTAAATGGGAGCGTGTCCCTTTAACGGGGGGGCGTGGTCCCTTTAAATGGGGCGTGTCCCTTTAAATGGGAGCGTGTCCCTTTAACTGGGGGGCGTGTCCTTTAAATGGGAGCGTGTCCCTTTAACGGGGGGCGGTCCCTTTAAATGGGGGCGTGTCCCTTTAAATGGGAGCTTGTCCCTTTAACTGGGGGCGGTCCCGCTAACGGGGGCGTGTCCCTTTAACGGGGCGTGTCCCTTTAATCTAGCGTGTCCCGCTAACGGGGGCGTGTCCCTTTAAATGGGAGCGTGTCCCTTTAAATGGGAGCGTCCCTTTAACTGGGGGGGCGCGGTCCCTTTAACGGGGCGTGTCCCTTTAACGGGGGCGTGTCCCGCTAACGGGGGCGTCCCTTTAAATGGGGGCGTGTCCCTTTAACGTGGGCGTGTCCCTTTAAATGGGGGCGTGTCCCTTTAACTGGGGGGCGCGGTCCCTTTTAAATGGGAGCGCGTCCCTTTAACGGGGGGGCGGCTCGCTAACGGGGGGCGTGTCCCTTTAACTGTGGGCGTGTCCCGCTTAACGGGGGGCGTGTCCCGCTAACGGGGGGCGTGTCCCTTTAACTGTGGGCGTGTCACTTTAAATGTGGGCGTCCCTTTAACTGTGGGCGTGTCTCTTTAAATGGGGGCGTGTCCATTTAAATGTGGGCGTGTCCTTTAACTGTGGGCGTGTCCCTTTAAATGGGGGCGTGATCCCTTTAACGCTGTCCCACTGATGGGGCGTGCCCTTTAAAATGGGGATGCTCCTTAAATGCGTGTCCCTTTAAATGTGGGCGTGTCCCTTTAAATGTGGGCGAGCGTCCCTTAAATGGGAGCGTGTCCCTTTAAATGGGAGCGTGTCCCTTTAAATGTGGGCGTGTCCCTTTAAATGTGGGCGTGTCCCTTTAAATGTGGGCGTGTCCCGCTAACGGGGGGCGTGTCCCGCTCCGGCCCCGCCCCCAGACCCGCCCCAGGCGCTCTGGGTCGAGGCCCCGCCCCCCAACGCCACCTTCCGGGTGGGGGAGGGGCTGCGGCTGCTGTGCCACGCCCGGGGGGGGCACCCGGCGCCCAAGCTCACCTGGACCAAGGTGAGCGCCCCCAAAATCTCCCAAAATGCCCCCAAAATGCCCAAAAAAATCCCCAAAATGTTCCCAAAAAATCCCAAAATTCTCCCCAAAGTGTCCCGAAAATGTCCCAAAAAATCCCTAAAATTTCCCCAAAATTTTCCCCAAAAAATCCCAAAATTCTCCCCAAAGTTTCCCCAAAATGTCCAAAAAAGGTCCCCAAAATATTCACAAAATGTTCCCAAAAAATCCCAAAATTATCCCAAATTTCTCCTTAAAATGTCCAAGAAACGTTCCCAAAATATTCACACAATGTTCCCAAAAATCCCAAATATATCCCCAAAATGTTCCCAGAATTTTCCCTAAAAAATCCCAAAATTCTCCCCAAAGTGTCCCCAAAATATTCCCAAAAAATCCCAAAAATATCCCCAAAGTGTCCTTAAAATGCCCAAAAAACGTCCCCAAAATATCCCCAAAATGTTCCCAAAAAACCCAAAAAATCCCCCCAAAATATCCCCAAAATGTCCCAAAAAATCCCTAAAATTTCCCCAAAATTTTCCCCAAAAAACCCCAAAATTCTCCCCAAAGATGTCTAAAATGTCCCAAAGTGATTTCCCTCAGTCGTTCTCCCAGATGTTGATTCTCAGATGTCGAAAAACAAGATTCTCCTCCCAAAGAGTTCCTCCCAAAAAATCCCAAAGATTCTGCTCCCAAGTGTTCCCCAAAATGTCCAAAAGACGTCCCCAAAATGTCCACCAAAATGTTCCCCAAAGAATCGTCAAAAATATCCCCAAAATGTTTTCAGAATTTTCCCTAAAAATCCCAAAAATTCTGCTGCAAGTTTCCCCAAAATGTCCAAAAAACGTCCCCAAAATATCCAAAAAAATCCCCAAAAATCCCAAATTTCCCCCCAAAATGTCCAAAAAACGCCCCCAAAGAGAATGGTCACCAAAAATGTCCCAAAAATCTAAAAGTGTTCCCCAGAATTTTTCAAAAATCAAAATTCTCCCAAAGTGTCTCCAATGGCCCCAAGATTGTTCTAAAATTGTTCAAAGATGCTTCCAAAAATTCCAAAATTTTTCCCGAAATTCTCGTAAAACCCCAAAATGACCCCTACAAGTGTCCAGTATAACCCAGTATAGACCAGTACCAGATCCCCTCCCCAGTTCATCCTCAGTTCACTCAGTCCATCCCAGTCCCTCCCAGTTCCCGTCTCTCAGTCCCTCCCATCCCCAGTCCCTCCCAGTTTAATCCCAGTCCCTCAGTCCCTCCAGTTCCCTTCCCAGTCCCTCCCCAGTCCCCAGTCTCTCTCTCAGTCCCCTCCCAGTCCCTCCTCACCTTCTCCCAGTCCCTCCCACTTTAATCCCAGTTCCTCCCAGTCCATCCTCAATCTTTCCCTTAGTCCCATCCTCAGTCCCTCCCAGTCCCTCCCTAGTGCCTCCCTACGTCTCTCTCCCAGTCCTTCCCACTTCCTAATCCCAGTCCCTCTTCCCTAGTCCCTCCCAGTTCTCTCCGAGTTCCCTTCGAGTCCTCCCAGTCCAGTCTCTCTAGTCCCTCAGTCTAGTATCCCAGTCCTCCTCCCAGGCTCCCTAGTCGGTCCCTTCAGTCCCTCCCAGTTTAATCCCAGTCCCTCCCAGTCCCTCCCAGCTCAAGCCCCGCCCCCTCCCCAGGACGGGCGCCCCCTGCCGGACGCGCCCCCGCAGAGCCGCTCGGGTCACGTGACCTCGCGCGCTGCTGCTGGTGGCTACGCCCAGCGACAACAGCGCCCCCTACCGGTGCGAGGCGGGGCCCGGCCGCCAGGGGGCGCCACCCGCGCGTAGCGAGCCCGTAGCGCTGCGAGTGCTGTGTGAGCGGGGACTGGGGGCACTGGGAGCGACTGGGAGCGACTGGGAGGGGATTGGGATGGACTGGGAGGGAACTGGGGAGAGACTGGGAGGGACTGGGAGGGATTGGGATGGACTGGGATGGTTTGAGAGGGACTGGGAGGGACTGAGATGGGACTGGGATAAACTGGGGAGAGACTGGGAGGGACTGGACGGGACTGGGAGGGGATTGGGAGGGAGTGGGAGAGACTGGGGTGGGACTGAGAGAGACTGGGAGGGAAGTGGGAGGGACTGGGATTAAACTGGGATGGGATTGGGATGGGACTGGGATAAACTGGGGAGAGACTGGGAGGGAATGGGATTAAACTGGGAGGGACTGGGATGGACTGGGATGGATTGAGAGGGACTGGGAGGTACTGAGATGGGACTGGGATAAACTGGGGGAGAGACTGGGAGGGACTGGATTGGGCTGGGAGGGACTGGGAGGGATTGGGATGGACTGGGATGGTTTGAGAGGGACTGGGAGGGACTGAGATGGGACTGGGATAAACTGGGGAGAGACTGGGAGGGACTGGGACGGGACTGGGAGGGGATTGGGAGGGAGTGGGAGACTGGGGTGGGACTGAGAGAGACTGGGAGGGAGTGGGACGGGACTGGGATTAAACTGGGACGGACTGGGATGGGACTGGGTGGGGTTTGGGAGAGACTGGGAGAGACAGGGAGGGACTGGGATGGGCTGGGAGGGATTGGGATGGACTGGGATAAACTGGGGAGAGACTGGGAGGGACTGGGATTAAACTGGGACGGACTGGGATGGGACTGGGAGGGACTGGAAGAGACTGGGATGGGACTGGGATAAACTAGAGAGACTGGGATGGGCTGGGAGGGACTGGGAATGGGACTGGAGGGACTGGGATTAAACTGGGCAGGACTGGCATTAAACTGGGAGACTGGGAGGGACTGGGATGGGGATTGGGAGGGACTGGGTGGGACTGGGACAAACTGGGAGAGACTGGGAGGGACTGGGATGGGACTGGGAGGGACTGAGAGGGGAGTGGGAGGGACTGGGATTAAACTGGGAGTGAGTGGGATGGACTGGAGAGGATTGGGAGGGAACTGGGAGGGACTGGGGAGGAGAGGCAGAGGGACTGGGATGGGACTGGGGACTCGGATGGACTGGGAAGGACTGGATAGCTGGGATTAAGCGGGAGGGACTGGGAGAGACTGGGAGAAACGGGAGAGATTACTGGTTTGTACTGGGAGGCACTGGGAGGACGCTGCTGCCTTGGGGGCGTGGCCGCGGGTGGGCGTGGCCACTCAGCCCCTCCCAGTCCATCCCAGTAACTCCCCAGTCCATCCCAGTAACTCCGAGTCCCATCCCAGTCCATCCCATCCCAAACAACTCCCAGTAACTCCTAGTCCCCCAGTCCATCAGTCCATCCCAGTCCCTCCCAGTAACCTCCCAGTCCATCCCAGTCCCCCATCCCAGTCCCAGTCATCCCAGTCCACATCCCAGTCCCCAGTCATCCCAGTCCCATCCCCAGTCCCCAGTCAGTCGGTCCATCCCAGTCCCATCCCAGTCCCCCAGTCCATCCAGTCCCTCCTAATAACTCCTAGTCCATCCCCAGTCCCTCCATCCCAGTCCATCCCAACTCCCAGTCCATCCCAGTAACTCAGTCCCCCAGTCCCATCCCTAGTCCCCCAGTCCATCCCAGTCCCATCCCAGTCCCATCCCAGTCCATCCCAGTAACTCCCAGTCCCCCCCAGTGCCATCACTCCCAGTCCATCCCAGTCCCATCCCAGTCCATCCCAGTCTCTCCCAGTCCCATCCCAGTAACTCCCAGTCTCCTGAGTTCTGCCCTCAGTCCGTGTCCATCGCGCTGTCCCCTGCAGGGAGCCGCGCCCCGCCACGCTCCTGACGTGCTGGCAGTGCCCACTCACGAACTGGAACTGACGTGGCTGCGCCCCGGCCACGCCCCGTGAGACACCAGTGACACCAGTAACACACCAGTAACACACCAGTAACACACCAGTAACACACCAGTAACACACCAGTAACACACCAGTGACACACCAGTAACACACCAGTAACACACCAGTAACACACCAGTAACACCAGTAACACACCAGTAACACACCAGTAACACACCAGTAACACACCAGTGACACACCAGTAACACACCAGTAACACACCAGTAATACCAGTGACACACCAGTAACACCAGTTACACCAGTGACCCTGACGTGCCGCGGGCCCACCCGGAACCGGAACTGACGTGGCTGTGCGCCCCGGCGCCGCCCGTGAGACCAGTAACACACCAGTAACACTAGTAACACACCAGTAACACACCAGTAACACACCACGGTAACACCAGTAACACATCAGTAACATCAGTAACACACCAGTAACAAACAGTGGCACACCAGTGACAGCCTAGTAACCTCCCAGTCTCCCCCAGTCCCTCCCAGTCCATCCCAGTGCCTCCCAATCCCCTCCCAGTCCCTCCCAGTATAAACCAGTAACCCCAAATCCTCAAGCCGATCCTATCCCAGTCCCTCCCAGTTCCTCCCAGTTTGTCCCAGTCTCCCCAGTGAAGCCTCCCAGTCCATCCCAGTCCGTCCCCAGTCCCATCCTCAGTCCATCGAGTGTCCCAGTTCCTCCCAGTCCTCATCCCAATCCCCTCCCAGTCAGTCCCAGTTCCTCCCAGTTCCCCAGTCCCTCCCAGTCCATCCCGAGTTCCTCCCAGTCCATCCCAATCCCCCAATCCCGTCCCAGCCCATCCCAATCCCCTTCCCAGTGCAGCGGCTCCCAGTATAACCAGTGCTGTGTCCCTGTGCAGGGAGTGCGCGGGCTGCCCCCTCCCCAGCCCCGCCCCCTGCACGGGGTCACGGCGGGGTCACGGCTGCTCCTGCAGGGGCGCTGTCGCTGCACGAGCTGTCAATCTGACCTGCCGCGCCTGGAGCGCCGCGCTGGGCGTGACGTGAGCGCCGCGCACCCTGCGCATGCGCCGTGAGTCATGGGATATACGGATATACACTGGGATTGGGAGGACTGGGTTACTGCTATACTGATACGAGGGAGCTGCTGTCGAGCATACTGAGGTGATACTGGGGTTATACTGGGTTATACTAGGGTTATACTGAGTTATACTGGGTTATACTCGGGAGGGACTGGCTATACTGGGTTATACTGGGTTATACTGAGGTTATACTGGGTTATACTGGGTTATACTGCGGTTATACTGGGAGTGACCGTGACCCTGCTTATACTGCGGCCATACTACGTTATACTGGGTTATACTGGGTTATACTGACTGGAGCAGCCACGACATGCGGTCGTGAGCCGCGCACCCTCGCATGCCCCGTGAGTCCCGGGTTATACTGGTTATACTGGGTTATACTGGACTATACTGGGAGGACTAGAGGAGGGATTGCGTATACTGGGTTATACTGGCTATACTGGGTTATACTCGGGTTATACTGGGTTGTACTGGGAGGGACAGGTTATACTGGGTTATACTACAAGCACTGGGTTCTGCATACTGGGCTATACTGAGGTTATACTGAGGACTGGCGCATACTCGCGAGCCGCTACGCGACCCGTAGTCACGGATATACCGTTATACTGGGTTATACTGGGAGGGACTGGGTTATACCGGGAGGACTGGGTTATACTGCTATACTGTAAGCACTGCTACTACTGGGTTATACTGGGTTATACTGATTGGGCTATACTGGGTTATACTGGTTATACTCGTTATACTGGGGACCGGGTTATACCGGGTTATACTCGGGTTATACCGACTGCTATACTCGGGTTATACCAGCACACTGGGGATCCGCCGTTATACCTGGGTTATACCCGCCAAGCACTACGTGTTGCCGCGAGGATTGAGTTATACCGGGCTATACCGCTATACCGTGGGGACTAAGCACACTGGGGACCGCTGGCACCGGGTTGGCACCGGGCCATACTGGGAGGGACCGCTATACTCGGATTATACCGCGCATGTACTCGCCATACCGCTACACCGCATACTAGGCCATATACCGTGGGCACCGTCATACTGTTATACTGGGTTATACCGTGTAATATACCGTGGGCACCGCATACCGAGGCCATACTCGAGCGGATTGCCGTACCGGGCTATACGCGCTATACCGGGCTATACTCGCTATACTCGCTATACCGAGGGACTGAGAGCCGCCACCGGCGTATCGCGAGCTACCGCCACGCGCCATACCGCGGAGTCGCGGGTCATACCGGGTTGTACTGCCATACTCGAGGACTGGGGAGGATCGTTTATACCAAGCCATACTGCATACCGAGGACCCCGCGAGCCGCCACGGGCTACCGCCGGCCACAGCACGGCGATACCGTGAGTCACGGACTGATACACTGCATACCGGGCCAAGTACCGTCATACCGACCGCCATACCAAAGTCGTACTGCCATACCGGGAGGGACCGGTACATACCGGGCCATACCGCGTTATACCCGCTGGCATACCGCCATACGCCATACCGGGCCATACCGCCATACGGGAGGGACTGAGCCGCTGGCCATGCAGCCGCGAGTCACAAGGCCGCGATGCTGCGGAGTCAACGGATATAATTGCCATACTGCTATACTCATATGGGTTATGCACTAAAGCCATGATCGTTATACTCGATATACTCGGGAGGGACTGGAGGCGAGGCCATGCAATGTGAGCTCGCTACGCACTTCAAGCATTTTCATGAGTCAATGGGATATACGATATACCGAGGCACCGGGCTATACCTGGGTTATACTGTATACTGGTAGGGAAATGGGATGGACTGAGGATTGGAGGACTGGGATGATCGATGGACTGATGAACTGATGGACTGGGAGGATTGGGAGGGATTGCTATACTCGAGGGTACTGAATGTCTGAGACTGAGGAGTATTGAGGGATTGGCTTACACTGTCTGGTTAATACTCGGGTTATACCTGGCTGAATTATACTGAGTGTATACTGAGTCGCACTGAGGGTCATACAGACCCATGCCACGCTACCGTCGGAGTCGGTTACACGAGCTATACTCGAGTTATACTGTGGGCACCGGGTTATACCTGGGTTATACTGTCACGTTATACTCGGGTTATACCGGGCTATACTCGGGTTATACTGGGTTATACTGGGTTTATACTCGGGTTATACTGGGTTATACTGTGGGCACTGGGTTATACTGGCTGTACTGGGGCAGACTGGGTTATACTAGCACTGGGCTATACCGCATTATACTGGCCATACTCGGGTTATACTCACATGGGTACCGGGATGGGATCAGTACTGCTATACCAGATGCCATACTGCCAAGTACTGGGGTAGTACTGGGGAGGGACTGGGCAGTACCTCTGGGTTATACTCGCTATACCGGGTATACTGGGTTATACTGGGAGGGACTGCTATACTGGGGGCTATCTGGGTTATACTGGGCTATACTGGGTTATACTGGGTTATACTGGGTTATACTCGTTATACTGGGAGCACTGCTATACCAGGCTATACCGCTATACTGGGCTATACCGGGAGGGACTGCTATACCGGGTTATAACTGGGTTATACCATACCGATGGACCGCTGCACTCGGGCTATACCGATCAATATACCGGGTTATACCGGGCTATGCATGCTAGACTGGGTACCGGCTATAACAGAGCAGTCACATACTGGGTTATACTGCCATACTGGGCTATACTGAGGGACTGCTATACTGCTGCAATGGGTTATACTGGGTTACAATGGGAGTGCACCGGGTTATACTGCACTGCTACCAATATACTGCCATACTGGGTTGTAATTGGGAGGGACCGGGTTATGCTCGCACTAAGCTATACTTTCGCTATACCGAGCCATAGTACTGGGTTGTACTCGAGGGACTACACTGCACTGGGTTATACTGGCGCTACACTGCCATACCGGCATACCTGAGACTGCTATACCGCGCTAATACACTGGGCTGTACTGGGTTATACTGGGTTGTACTGAGGACTCACGGCTATACTGCATCAAATATCACTCGAGGGATACAAGCTATACTCGGGTTATACTGAGATCATTATACTGGGTTATACTTCGCTATACTGGTTATACTGAGGGGACTGGCTATACTGGCTATACTGGGTTATGATTGGGTTATACTGGGTTATACCCGGGAGGGACTCAGTCATACCGGTACCGGGAGACCAATATACCGCTATACTGCTATACTCAGTATGCTGGGACTGTGTTATACCGCTATACTGGGTTATACTGGGTTGTACTGGGTTATAGTGGGGACCTGTTATACTTGGGTTATACTGGATTATACTGGGAGGAGATTGGGGGAAACTGGGAGAGACTGAGAGGATCGGTTATACTCGAGGGACTGGTTTATACTGGGTTATACTGAGAGGGGATTGAGGGAACTGGGAGGGTAAAAAAAGGAGGATTTGAGCAGTTAATGGTTTATACTCGATGGACTGGGACGGGATTGGGATGGACTGGGACGGATTGGGGTATACTGTTATACTGGCTTAGACTGGGAGGGACTGGGATGGAAATGGGAAGGGTAAAAAGGTAAATCGAGTTACTGGTTTATACTGAGGGACTGTTTTATACTGGGTTATACTGGGATGGACTGGGAGGGGGCTGGGGTTACTGGTTTATGTACTGGAGGGATTAGTATGCTGGTTTATACTGGTTTGGAGTCAGCGGAGTTGGGATTGAACTGGTCTGTACTAGTGTGTACTGGTCCATACTGGTTTTTACTGGTTTATACTGGTTCATACTGGTTTATACCGGTTTACACTGGTTTATACTGGTTTATACTGCTTAATACTGGTTCATACTGGTTTATACCAGTTCACACTGATTTATATTGGTTTATACTGGTTTATAGCAGTTTGTACTGGTTCATACGGGTTTATACTGGTCCATACTGGTCCATACCAGTTCACACTGGTTTGTACTGGTCCATACTGGTTCACACTGGCTTATACTGGTTTGTACTGGTCTGTACTGGTGCAGACAGCCCCGTGCTCAGTGCCCCCTCCCCCGTGCTGGTTCCGAAGTTCTGAGGCTGTGCTGGGGCTCTCGATGGTTTATACTGGTTTATACTGGTTTATACTGGTTTATACCGGTCCATACTGGTTTATACTGGCCCATACCGGTTCACACTGGTTTATACTCGGTTTGTACTGGTTCATACTGGTGCAGACGCCCCGTGCTGACCCCCAGCCCCTCCCCCCCGCGGCTGGTTCCGGAAGTTCTGAGGCTGTTTTGGGGCTCTCGGTGGTTTATACTGGTTTATACTGGTCCATACTGGTTTATACTGGTCCATACCGGCTCACACTGGTTTATACTGGTTTGTACTGGTTCATACTGGTGCAGACGCCCCCGTGCTGACCCCCAGCCCCTCCCCCGTGCTGGTTCCGGAAGGTTCCGAGGCCGTGCTGGGGCTCTCGGTGGTTTATACCGGTTTATACTGGTTTATACTGGTCCATACTGGTTTATACTGGCCCATACTGGTTCACACTGGTTTATACTGGTTCATACTGGTCTGTACTGGTGCAGACGCCCCCGTGCTGACCCCCAGCCCCTCCCCCGTGCTGGTTCCGGAAGGTTCCGAGGCCGTTCTGGGGCTCTCGGTTCGCGCCCATCCCCCCCCCGAGAGCTGCACCTGGAGCGTGCGCGGCACCGAGATCAGCCCCGGTACTGGGGGAACTGGGACGGACTGGGAGGCACTGGGAGGGGAATGGGAGGGACTGGGACAAACTGGGAGGGACTGGGATATACTGGGAAGGGACTGGGAGAGACTGGGAGGGACTGGGAGGGAACTGGGAGGGAATGGAGGGACTGGAGGGGATTGGGAGGGACTGGGAGGGCATAGGGAGGGACTGGGAGAGGACTGGGATGGACTGGGATGGACTGGGATGGAACTGGGAGGGACTGGGATGGAACTGGGACAAACTGGGAGAGGACTGAGGGAACTGGGAGAGGACTGGGAGGGAACTGGGACAAACTGGGAGAGGACTGGGAGGGACTGGGACGAACTGGGAGGGGATTGGGAGGGACTGGGAGGGGATTAGGACGTGATTTGTGGTTACTGGTTTATACTGGGAGGGAACTAAGATGGACCGGGAGGGGATTCGGGTTACTGGTTTATACTGGGAGGGATTGGGGGAACAGGGAGGGATTAGGGGTTACTGGTTTATACTGGGAGGGGGATTTGGGGGGGAACAGGGAGGGATTTGGGGGTTACTGGTTTATACTGAGGGACTGGGATTAGACTTCGGAGGGATTGGGGAGCTGGGAGGGGATTCGGGGTTACTGGTTTGTACTGGCTTGGGGTTAGGGGTTAGTGGGAGGAACTGGGAAGGCTCTTGGAGGTTACTGAGATGTACTGGTGGCTTACTGGGATGCACTGGGATGTTACTGGGATGCACTGGGATGTTACTGGGAACCAGTGGGATGTTACTGGGATATACTGGGAGCACTGGGAGCCCTGACCTCCCGTTGACCCCGCCCCCCTCTCTGACCCCCGCCCTCTCTCTGACCCCGCCCTCTCTCTGACCCCGCTTTCCTTTCTTTGGCCCCACTCTGACCACGCCCCATCTGGCCCCACCTTTTTCTGGCCCCTGCCCCTTCTCTGATCCCGCCGCTCTCTGGCCCCGCCCCCTCTGACCCCTCCCTCTCTCTGGCCCCTGCCCCTCTGATTCCGCCCATCTCTCTGACCCCGCCCCTCTGGCCCCCGCCTCTCTGGCCCCGCCTCTCTAACCCCTGCCCTCTCTGGCCCCGCCCCCTTTGGCCTCGCCCCCAGCGGGCTCCCCGCGGTTCCTGCCTCTCGCCAGGGGCGCTCTGCTCATCGCCAACGTCACAAGCGCCGACAGCGCCCCTACCGGGCGCGGTGCCGCAACGCCGAGGGCGTGGCCAGCGCTGACGTCACGCTGCTGGTGCAGGGTCCGGGACCCCCATCGACCCCGAATGAACCCCCAGTTAACCCGGAATTAGCACTAATTAACCCCAAATTAACCCAGAATTAGCACCAAATTAACCCGGAATTAGCCCCTAATTAAACCCAAATTAACCCGGAAATAACCCGGAATTAGCTTCTAATTAACCCCGAATTAACCCTGGAATTAACCCAGAATTAACCCCAAATTAACCCGGAATTAACCTAGAATTAACCCAGAATTAGCCCCTAATTAAACCCAAATTAACCTGGAATTAACCCCTAATTAATCCCAAATTAACCTGGAATTAAGTCCTAATTAACCCCGAATTAACCTGGAATTAACCTGGAATTAACTCCAAATTAACCCGGAATTAGCCCCGAATTAGCCCCTAATTAAACCCAAATTAACCCGGAATTAGTCCCTAATTAACCCCAAATTAACCCGGAATTAACCCCAAATTAATCCCAAATTAACCCGGAATTAGCCCCTAATTAACCCCAAATTAACCCGGAATTAGTCCCTAATTAACCCCAAATTAACCCGGAATTAACCCCAAATTAACCCGGAAATAACCTGGAATTAGCCTCTAATTAACCCCGAATTAACCTGGAATTAACCCCTAATTAATCCCAAATTAACCTGGAATTAAGTCCTAATTAACCTCGAATTAACCCGGAATTAACCCCAAATTAACCCGGAATTAACCTGGAATTAGCCCCAAATTAACCCCAAATTAACCCGGAATTAGCCCATAATTGACCCCAAATTAGCACCAAATGAAACCCAAAGTAACCCCAAATTAACTCCAGAGTTACCCCAAATTAGCTCCAAATTAACCTCAAATTAACCCGGAATTAGCACCAAATTAACCCGGAATTAATGCCTAATTAACCCGGAATTAACCCCAAATTAATCCCAAAATAATCCAGAATTAGCCCCTAATTAACCCGGAATTAGCACCAAATTAACTCGGAATTAACCCAAAATTAACCCAAGATTAACTCGGAATTAACCCCAAATTAACCCTGGAATTTACCCCAAATTAAACGCCAATAACCCCAAATTAATCCAAAATTAACGCCAAATTAAACCCCAAAATTAATCCCAAATTTAATATCAAATTACCATTAAAGGTTCACAGGAGTTTCCAAAAATCCGAAATTTTTCAAAATTCACCCCAAATTAACGCCCAATAAATCCAAAATTAACCCGGAATTAACCCCAAATTAATTCCTAATTAATCCCGGAATTATCCCAAAATTAAACCCCAATTAACTCAAAATTCACCCGAAATTAAACCCCAAATTAACCCAAATTAATCCCGAAATTAACCCAAAATTAAACCCAAATTAACTCAAAACCCAAAATTAAATCCCAATTAACCCAAATTAATTCCTAATTAATCCCGGAATTAACCCAAAATTAACCCAAAATTAAACCCCAAATTAACCCAAATTAATTCCTAATTAGTCCCGGAATTAACCCAAAATTAAATCCAAATTAACTCAAAATTCACCCAAAATTAAACCCCAAATTAACCCAAATTAATTCCTAATTAATCCCGGAATTAACCCAAAATTAAACCTCAATTAACTCAAAATTAACCCAAAATTAAACCCCAAATTAATTCCTAATTAATCCCTTAATTAACCCAAAATTAAACCCCAATTAACTCAAAATTCACCTAAAATTAAACCCCAAATTAACCCAAATTAATTCCTAATTAATCCCGGATCTAACTCAAAATTAACCCAAAATTAAACCCCAATTAACCCAAAACTCACCCAAAATTAAACCCCAAATTAATTCCTAATTAATCCCGGAATTAACCCAAAATTAAATCCAAATTAACTCAAAATTCACCCAAAATTAAACCCCAAATTAACCCAAATTAATTCCTAATTAATTCCAAATTGACACAAAATTAACCCAGAATTAAACCCAAATTAACTCAAAATTCACTCAAAATTAAACCCCAAATTAACCCAAATTAATCCCGAAATTAACCCAAAATTAAACTCAACCCAAAATTAAACCCAAATTAACTCAAAATTCACCCCAAAATTAAACCCCAAATTAATTCCTAATTAGTTCCGAAATTAACCCAAAATAAACCCAAAATTAAATCCCAATTAACTCAAAATTCACCTAAAATAAAACCCCAAATTAACCCAAATTAATTCCTAATTAATCCCGGAATTAACCCAAAATTAACCCAAAATTAAACCCCAATTAACCCAAAACTCACCCAAAATTAAACCCCAAATTAATTCCTAATTAATCCCGGAATTAACCCAAAATTAAACCCCAATTAACTCAAAATTCACCCAAAATTAAACCCCAAATTAACCCAAATTAATTCCTACTTAATCCCGAAATTAACCCAAAATTAAATTCCCCTAAATCTCCCTGGGAACCCCAAAATTCTTCCCCAATTTCAAACAAATGGGTCCCAAAATCTAACCCCCCAGGACCCCCAAATTCACTAAATCCCCCAAATTCACTTAAATCCCCCAAAATCCCCCCAGGGACCCCAAAATACTCAAATCCTTTTCAGGACCCCCAAAATTCCCCCAAATTCTCCCGGGACCCCCAAAATTCCCCCAAATCCTCCAGGGACCCCCCAAAATTTCCCCAAATCCCCCAAATCCTCCCCAGGGACCCCCAAAATCCCCCTGATCCCCAAAAATCCCCACGGGGCCCCCCAAATCTCCCCCAAAATCCCTGGGAACCCCCCAAATCCTCCCTAGGGATCCCCCAAACCCCCGGGACCCCCAAAATCCCCCATAATTCCCCCAAAATGCCCCCGGGGCCCCCAAATCCCCCCAGAATCCCCCCAATCTTCCAGAGACCCCCAAATTCCCTTCTAGGCCCCCCAAATCTCTGGGAACCCCCCAAATCCTCCTAAAATCCCCCCCAAAATCCTCCCCAGGGACACCCAAAATCCCCCTGACCCCCAAAATCCCCACGGGGCGCCCAAATCTCCCCCAAAATCCCCTGGGAACCCCCAAATCCTCCTAGGGACCCCCAAATCCCCCAGAATCCCCCCAAAATCCTCCGGGACCCCAAAATCCCCCAGATTCCACCCAAATCCCCTCAGGACCCCCCAAATCCTCCCCAGGGACCCCCAAAATCCCCCAAATCCCCCAAATCCCCCCACAATCCCCCAAATCTTCCCGGGCCCCCAAATCCTCTCTAGGGACTAAAATCCCCTTAAATCCCCCAAAAATCCCCAAATCCTCCCTAGGGACCCCCCAAATTCTCCCCAAAATTCCCCCAAATCTTCCCGGGACCCCCAAATCCACCCTGAATCCACCCAAATCTTCTTGGGACCCCCAAAATCCTCCGGGACCTCCCAAATCCCCGGGACCCCCCAAATCCCCAGAATCCCCCTAAATCTTCCCGGGACCCCCCAAATTTCCTTCTAGGCCCCCCAAATCCCCTCGGAACCCCCCCAAATCGCCCCTGACCCCCAAATCCCCAAAATACCCCCAAATCTTCCCTAGGGCTCCCCAAATCCTCCTAGGGACCCCCAAATCCCCAGAATCCCCCCAAATCCTCCCTAGGGACTCCCCAAAATCCTCCCGGGACCCCCAAATCCCCCAAGTCCCCCAAATTCCCCCAGGGCCCCCCAAATCCCCCCAGAATCCCCCAAATCTTCCTCGGGACCCCCCAAAATTCCTTCTAGGCCCCCCAAATCCCTCAGAACCCCCCAAAATCGCCCTGACCCCCAAATCCCCCCCAGTGCCCCCCAGCATCGCGCGCCCCGACCCGGTGGTGGTGGCCGAGGGGCGGCTGCTGTGCGAGGCCGAGGGGGAGCCCCCTCCCCCGGGGAGCGTGAGCTGAGCTGGCTGGTGAGGGTTTGGGGGGTCCTAGGGGATCTGAGGGGAGTCCTGAGGGTCCTGGGGAGGATTTGGGGAGATTTGAGGTCCTGAGGGGATTTTGGGGGTCCTGGAAGGATTTTGGGGCGTCCTAAGGGGATTTTGGGGATTTAAGTTGAAATTTGGGAAAGTCCTGAAAGGATTTGGGGGAATTTCTAGAGGTCCTGGGAGGATTTGGGGGGATTTCGGGAAGGTCCTGGAAGGATTTGGGGGATTTGGGGTGAAATTTGGGGAATTTTAAGGGGGTCCCGAAGGGATTTGGTTGAAATTTGGGGGCCCTGAAAGGATTTGGGGGAATTTTGAGGGGTCCTGAAAGGGATTTGGGGGTCCTGGGAAGGATTTGGGGGGATTTGAGGGAGGATTTGAGGGAGTTCTTGGGGGTCCTGAGGGAAATTGATTTGAAATTTGGGGGTCCTGAAAGGATTTGTAAAATTTGGGGGTCTTGAAGGGATTTGGGGGGTCCTGGGAGGATTTGGGGGCGATTTTGGAGGGTCCTGAAGGATTTGGGGGCGTCGTGGGGGATTTTGGGGGATTTGGTTGAAATTTGGGGAAAGTCCTGAAAAGGATTTGGGGGAATTTTAGGGGGTCCTGGGAGGATTTGGGGGATTTTGGAAGGTCCTGGAAGGATTTGGGGATTTGGGTGAAATTTGGGGAATTTTGGGGGTCCCGAAGGGATTGGTTGAAATTTGGGGGCCCTGAAAGGATTTGGGGGGTCCTGGGAGGATTTGGGGGGAATTTTTAGAAGTCCTGGGGGGATTTGGTTGAAATTTGGGGGTCCTGAAAGGATTTGGGGGAATTTTGGGGGGTCCTGAAGGGATTTGGGGGAGTCCTGGGGAGGGATTTGGGGAGAATTTGGGGAGATTTGGGGGAATTTTGGGGGTCCTGGGAGGATTTTGGGGTCCCTGGGGGATTTGGGGGGTCCCGGAAGGATTTTTGGGGAGATTTTGGAATTTTTTGGGGCTGTTTTTGGGATATTTCGGGTTTATTTCCGGGACACTCCAGGTGTGTTTTTGGGAATATTTTTGGGATATTTCAGGTGTATTTTGGGGGATATTTTGGGATATTTTTAGGATATTTCAGGTGTATTTTGGGTTTTTTGGGGGATATTTCAGGTGGTTTTTGACGGATATTTTAGAATATTTTTAAGATATTAGGATTTTTTGGGATATTTTTGGGATATTTTGAGGTATTTTTAGGATATTTCAGGTGTATTTTTGGGAATATTTTGGGATATTTCAGGTGTTTTTGGGGGATATTTTTGGGATATTTTTAGGATATTTCAGGTGTATTTTTGGGAATATTTTCGAATATTTCAGGTGTTTTTGGGAATATTTTTGAATATTTCAGGTGTATTTTGGGAATATTTTCAGAATATTTCAGGTGTATTTTTGGGGGATATTTTGGGATATTTTTAGGATATTTTTTGGGATATTTTGGGATATTTTTAGGATATTTCAGGTGTATTTTTGGGAATGTTTTGGGATATACCAGGTGTTTTTGGGGGATATTTTGGGGTTATTTTCAGCATATTCCAGGTGTATTTCGGGACTGTTTTGGGCTATTCCAGGTGTATTTTGGGAAATTTTTTTGGGATATTTCAGGTGTTTGTGGGGGATATTTTGGGGCTGTTTTTGGGATATTTCAGGTGCATTTTTGGGAATATTTTCAAATATTTCAGGTGTATTTTGGGGAATATTTTGGGATATTTTTAGGATATTTCAGGTGTATTTTTGGGAATATTTTCAAATATTCCAGGTGTATTTTGGGGGATATTTTGGGATATTTTTAGGATATTTTTGGGATATTTTGAGACATTTTTAGGATATTTCAGGTGCATTTTTGGGAATATTTTCAAATATTCCAGGTGTATTTTGGGGGATATTTTAGGATATTTTTAGGATGTTTTTTGGGATATATTGGGATATTTTTGGGATATTTCAGGTGTATTTTTGGGAATATTTTTGGGATATTTCAGGTGTTTTTGGGGGGATATTTTGGGGTTATTTTCAGCATATTCCAGGTGTATTTCGGGACTGTTTTGGGCTATTCCAGGTGTATTTTTGGGAAATTTCTTTTGGGATATTTCAGATGTTTGTGGGGATATTTTGGGGGCTGTTTTTGGGATATTTCAGGTGCATTTTGGGAATATTTTCAAATATTTCAGGTGTATTTTTGGGGAATATTTTTGGGATATTTTTAGGATATTTCAGGTGCATTTTGGGAATATTTCTAAATATTCCAGGTGTATTTTGGGGGATATTTTGGGATATTTTTAGGATATTTTTGGGATATTTTTGAGACATTTTTAGGATATTTCAGGTGTATTTTTGGAATATTTTTGAATATTCCAGGTGTTATTTTGGGGGATATTTTAGGATATTTTTAGGATGTTTTTTGGGATATATTGGGATATTTTTGGGATATTTCAGGTGTATTTTTGGGAATATTTTTGGGATATTTCAGGTGTTTTTGGGGGGATATTTTGGGGTTATTTTCAGCATATTCCAGGTGTATTTCGGGACTATTTTGGGCTATTCCAGGTGTATTTTGGGAAATTTTTTTGGGATATTTCAGATGTTTGTGGGGGATATTTTGGGGCTGTTTTTGGGATATTTCGGGTTTATTTCCGGGACACTCCAGGTGGATTTTTGGGATATTTCAGGTGCATTTTTGGGAATATTTTCAAATATTCCAGGTGTATTTTGGGGGATATTTTGGGATATTTTTAGGATATTTTTGGGATATTTTGAGACATTTTTAGGATATTTCAGGTGTATTTTTGGGAATATTTTTGAATATTCCAGGTGTATTTTGGGGGATATTTTTAGGATATTTTTAGGATGTTTTTTGGGATATATTGGGATATTTTTGGGATATTTCAGGTGTTTTTGGGGGATATTTTGGGGTTATTTTCAGCATATTCCAGGTGTATTTCGGGACTATTTTGGGCTATTCCAGGTGTATTTTGGGAAATTTTTTTGGGATATTTCAGATGTTTGTGGGGGATATTTTGGGGCTGTTTTTGGGATATTCCGGGTTTATTTCCGGGACACTCCAGGTGGATTTTTGGCATATTTTTGGGATACTTCAGGTGCATTTTTGGGAATATTTTCAAATATTTCAGGTGTATTTTGGGGAATATTTTGGGATATTTTTAGGATATTTCAGGTGCATTTTTGGGAATATTTTCAAATATTCCAGGTGTATTTTGGGGGATATTTTGGGATATTTTTAGGATATTTTTGGGATATTTTGAGACATTTTTAGGATATTTCAGGTGTATTTTTGGGAATATTTTCAAATATTCCAGGTGTATTTTGGGGGATATTTTTAGGATATTTTTAGGATGTTTTTTGGGATATTTTGGGATATTTTTGGGATATTTCAGGTGTAGTTTTGGGAATATTTTTGGGATATTTCAGGTGTTTTTTGGGGGATATTTTGGGGTTATTTTCAGCATATTCCAGGTGTATTTCGGGACTATTTTGGGCTATTCCAGGTGTATTTTGGGAAATTTTTTTGGGATATTTCAGATGTTTGTGGGGGATATTTTGGGGCTGTTTTTGGGATATTTCAGGTGCATTTTTGGGAATATTTTCAAATATTTCAGGTGTATTTTGGGGAATATTTTGGGATATTTTTAGGATATTTCAGGTGCATTTTTGGGAATATTTTCAAATATTCCAGGTGTATTTTGGGGGATATTTTGGGATATTTTTAGGATATTTTTTGGGATATTTTGAGACATTTTTAGGATATTTCAGGTGTATTTTTGGGAATATTTTTGAATATTCCAGGTGTTATTTTGGGGGATATTTTAGGATATTTTTAGGATGTTTTTTGGGATATATTGGGATATTTTTGGGATATTTCAGGTGTATTTTTGGGAATGTTTTGGGATATTTCAGGTGTATTTTTGGTGGATATTTTGGGGTTATTTTCAGCATATTCCAGGTGTATTTCGGGACTATTTTGGGCTATTCCAGGTGCATTTTGGGAAATTTTTTTGGAATATTTCAGATGTTTGTTGGGGATATTTTGGGGCTGTTTTTGGGATATTTCGGGGTTATTTTCAGGACACTCCAGGTGGATTTTTGGGATATTTTTGGGATATTTCAGGTGTGTTTTGGGGTTTTTTTGGGGCGTATTTCAGGTGCGTTTTGGGTTGTTTTTGGGGAGTATTTCAGGTGCATTTTGGGTTTTTTGGGGGGGTATTTCAGGTGCATTTTGGTAGTTTCGAATATTTCAGGTGTATTTTCGGGGATATTTTGGGCTAATTTGGGATAATTTCGGGTCCGTGTCCCCCCAGGGTGACTCGGGCTCCCCGCAGCCGCTGCCCCCCGAGCTGACCCCGCTCCCGGGGCGGATTTTGGGGATACTTTGGGATATTTTAGGATAATTTTGGGAAATTTTGGGTAATTTTGGATAATTTCGGGTCCGTGTCCCCCCAGGGTGACTCGGGGTCGCCCCTGGCGCTGCCCCCCGAGCTGACCCCGCTCCCAGGGGGATTTTGGGGATATTTTGGGATATTTTGGGGTCAGTTTGGGATATTTTGGGATATTTTGGGGTATTTTGGGATATTTTGAGATATTTTGGGATATTTCGGGATATTTTAGGATTATTTTGGGATATTTTAGGATTATTTGGGATATTTTGGGCTGTTTTGGGCTAATTTCGGGTCCGTGTCCCCCCAGGGTGACTCGGCCCCCAAGAGCAGCTGCTGCTCGAGCTGACCTCACTCGGGGATTTTGGGGATATTTCGGATATTTTAGGATTATTTTGGGATATTTTAGGATTATTTGGGATATTTTGGGCTGTTTTGGGCTGATTTCGGGTCCGTGTCCCCCCAGGGTGACTCGGGCTCCCCGCAGCCGCTGCCCCCCGAGCTGACCCCGCTCCCGGGGGGATTTTGGGGATATTTAGGGATATTTGGGGATATTTTGGGATATTTTAGGATAATTTTCGGGATATTTTGGGTAATTTTGGATAATTTCGGGTCCGTGTCCCCCCAGGGTGACTCGGGCTCCCCGCAGCCGCTGCCCCCCGAGCTGACCCCGCTCCCGGGGGGATTTTGGGGATATTTAGGGATATTTGGGGATACTTTGGGATATTTTAGGATAATTTTCGGGATATTTTGGGTAATTTTGGGCTGATTTCGGGTCCGTGTCCCCCCAGGGTGACTCGGGCTCCCCGCAGCCGCTGCCCCCCGAGCTGACCCCGCTCCCGGGGGGATTTTGGGGATATTTAGGGATATTTGGGGATACTTTGGGATATTTTAGGATAATTTTCGGGATATTTTGGGTAATTTTGGGCTGATTTCCGGGTCCGTGTCCCCCCAGGGGTGACTCGGGCTCCCGCAGTCAGCTGCCCCCGAGCTGACCCTCGCTCCCGGGGGGGATTTTGGGATATTTTGGGATATTTTAGGATTATTTTGGGATATTTTGGGGATATTTCAGGATATTTTGGGCTGTTTTGGGCTAATTTCGGGTCCGTGCCCCCCCAGGGTGACTCGGGCTCCCCGCAGCCGCTGCCCCCCGAGCTGACGCCGCTGCCGGGGGGTCCCGGGGGGTCCCTGCGGCTCTCGGGGGCGCGGCGGCAGCTCGGGGGTCCCTACGAGTGCCGGGTGGACTCGCGCCCTGCCGGCCGCGTCGCGTCAGGCTGGTGGGTCACGTGAGACATGGGGAGGGGCTGGTCACGTGTGAGACATGGGGAGGGGCTGGTCACGTGTGAGACATGGGGGAGGGGCTGGGGTGGGGAGGGCCGGGGGTGTGGGGGAGGGGCCGCCGTCGGGCTGGTGGTCACGTGTGAGACATGGGGGAGGGGCCTTGTGGGTCACGTGAGACATGGGGAGGGGCTGGGGCGTGGGGGAGGGGCTGGGGAGTGTGGGGGAGGGGCCGTCGTCGGGCTGGTGGTCACGTGTGAGACATGGGGGAGGGGCCTTGTGGGTCACGTGTAGAGACATGGGGGGAGGGGCTGGTCACGTGTGAGACATGGGGAGGGGCTAGGGGTGGGGGAGGGGCTGGTGGTCACGTGTGAGACATGGGGGAGGGGCTGGGGGTCACGTGTGAGACATGGGGGGAGGGGCTGGTGGTGGGGGAGGGCCGTCGTCAGGCTGGTGGTCACGTGTGAGACATTGGGGAGGAGCTAAAATGGATGGGGGAGGGGCTGGGGGGTCACGTGTGAGACATGGGGGAGGGCCTTGGGGGTGGGGGAGGGCTGGTGGTCACGTGTGAGACATGGGGAGGGGCTGGTGGTGGGGGAGGGGCCGCCGTCAGGCTGGTGGTCACGTGAGACACACGGGGAGGGGCTAGTGGGGGGAGGGGCTGGTGGTCACGTGAGACATGGGGGGAGGGGCTGGTGGTGGGGGGAGGGGCCGCCGTCAGGCTGGTGGTCACGTGTGAGACATGGGGGGAGGGGGCTGGGGGTGGGGGGGGAGGGGCTGGTGGTCACGTGAGACATGGGGAGGGCCTTGGGGGGTGGGGGAGGGGGCTAAAATGGGGGAGGGATTAATGGGGGCGGGGGCTAAATGGGGTGGGGCTAATGGGGGAGGGGCCAATTGGGGTGGGGGTTAATGGGGGAGGGGCTAAATAGAGTAGGATTGGTGGGGGAGGGGCCATCGTGCGGCTGGTGGTCACGTGTGAGACATGGGGGAGGGGGCTAAAATGGGTGGGGAGGGGCTAAATGAGGTGGCATTAATGGGGGGAGGGAATAAGTGGGGTGGGGTCGGTGGGGGAGGGGCCAATCACAAAGGGGCGGAGCCAAAGGGGGTGGGGTCAGTGGGGGAGGGGCTGAAGGGGTGGAGCTGAGGGAGGGGGAGGGGCGGATGAGGGAGGAGCTGGAAGGGGGAGGAGTTTGTGGAGAGGGGGAGGGCTTAGCAGGGTGTGGCGCGGGGGAGGGGCCAAGGTGGGCGTGGCCCTCCGACCCCCTTCGCCATAGACCCCCGAGATGGAGGCGGAGCCCGGGGGAGGGGAGGGGCGGCGCTGGTGGCCGAGGGGGGCGGAGGCCGCTGCGCTGCCGGGCCCGGGGCGTGCCCGGGGGTGGAGCTGAGCTGGGAGAGCAACGAAGGCGGAGACTGGGAGCGGGGCAGCCCGGGTGAGGCACTGGGATAAACTGGGAGGGACTGGGGAGGGGATTGGGAGGGGCTGGGAGGGACTGGGAGGGGATTGGGATGGACTGAGAGGGGATTGGGAGGGACTGGGATGGACTGGGAGGGACTGGGAGGGGATTGGGATGGACTGAGAGGGGATTGGGAGAGACTGGGATGGACTGGGGGGATTGGGATAAACTGGGAGGGGCTGGGAGGGAAATGGGATAAACTCGGAGGGGTGGTCGGATAAACTGGGATGGACTGGGAGGGACTGGGAGGGGATTGGGAGAGACTGGGAGGGACTGGGAGGGGCTGGGAGGGACTGGGATAAACTGGGAGGGACTGGGAGGGACTGGGAGGGGATTGCGATAAACTGGGAGGGAAATGGGAGGGACTGGGAGGGGGATTGGGAGGAAACTGGGATGGACTGGGAGGGACTGGGATAGACTGGGAGGGGACTGGGATAAACTGGGAGGAACTGGGAGGGACTGGGATAAACTGGGAGGGACTGGGAGGGACTGGGAGAGAAATGGGATAAACTGGGAGGGACTGGGAGGGAAATGGGAGGGGCTGGGAGTCACTGGGAGGGACTGGGATAAACTGGGAGGGACTGGGAGGGACTGGGAGGGACTGGAAGGGGATTGGGAGAGACTGGGACGGACTGGGGGGGGATTGGGATAAACTGGGAGAGAAATGGGAGGGACTGGGAGGGATTGGGATGAAACTGGGATGGACTGGGAGGGATTAGGATAAACTGGGAGGGGACTGGGATAAACTGGGAGGGACCGGGATAAACTGGGATGGACTGGGAGGGAACTGGGAGGGACTGGGAGGGGATTGGGATAAACTGGGAGGGACTGGGAGGGGATTGGGAGGAAACTGGGATGGACTGGGAGGGACTGGGATAAACTGGGGAGGGGACTGGGATAAACTGGGAAGGGTTTCACATAAACTGGGATGGACTGGGAGGGGATTGGGAGAGACTGGGATGGACTGGGAGGGAACTGGGATAAACTGGGAGGGACTGGGAGGGGACTGGAATCAAACCGGAGTTACTGGGATCAAACTGGGGAGTTACTGGGAGGTCCCTGGACTCATACTGGAGGCAATGGGAGAGGATTGGGGTTTTGCCCATTTCCCCCAGTCCCTCCCAGTATAACCCAATCCCCTCCCAGTATAACCCAGTCCCCTCTCTTTCTACCCCAGTCCACCCTGGTCTTTCCCAGTCCATCCCAGTTCCCTTCCAGTCCATTCCAGTCCCCCCAAATCCCCTCCCAGTATAAACCAGTGCCTCCCAATCCCCTCCCAGTATAAACCAGTCCTTCCCAATCCCCTCTCAGTCCATCCCAGTATAAACCAGCCCCTCCCAATCTCCTCTCAGTCCATCCCAGTCCATCCCAGTCTCTTCCCAGTCCTTCCCAATCCCCTCTAAGTCCATCCCAGTCCATCCCAGTCGCTTCCCAGTCCCTCCCAGTATAAACCAGCCCCTCCCAATCCCGTCTCAGTCCATCCCAGTCCATCCCAGTCCCCTCCCAGTATAAACCAGTCCCTCCCAATCCCCTCTCAGTCCATCCCAGTCCATCCCAGTCCCTTCCCAATCCTTCCCAATCCCCTCTCAGTCCATCCCAGTCCATCCCAGTCCCCTCCCAGTATAACCCAGTCGCTCCCAGCGCCCAGGCTGACCCCAGTGCTCCCGTACTGGTCCCAGTTCGCCGTTCCAGGAGCGCCAGTGGCGGGAGGGGCCGTGGAGCAGCTCGGAGCTCGTGGTCACCAACGTCACCGCGGCGCGCGCGCGCCTGCGCCGCCTGTTCCTGCGGCGGCACCGGTGCCACCAGTGCCGCCAGTGCCGCCAGTGCCACCAGGGCCAGCCCTCCCAGTCACACCAGTCACACCAGAGCCACCAGTCGCACCAGAGCCAGGCTCACCAGTCACACCAGTCACACCAGAGCCAGTCCCACCAGTTCCAACAGTCACACCAGTCACACCAGTCACACCAGAGCCAGGCTCACCAGTCACACCAGTCACACCAGTCACACCAGTCACACCAGAGCCACCAGTGCCACCAGAGCCAGGCTCACCAGTGCAACCAGTCCCACGAGAGCCAGTCACACCAGTCACACCAGTCACACCATTCCCACCAGAGCCAGTCTCACCAGTTCCACCAGAGCCAGTCACACCAGTCACACCAGTCACACCAGTCACACCAGTCGCACCAGTCCCACCAGAGCCAAGCTCACCAGTCACACCAGAGCCAGCCCCACCAGTCACACCAGTCACACCAGTGCCAGTCCCACCAGTGCCACCAGTGCCACCAGTGCCACCAGTGCCTGCGGCCCCGCTACCGCTACATGAACCAGCCCACGGTGCCGCCGGACTGGGAGCACTGGGAGCACTGGGAGCGCTGGGAGCACTGGGAGCGCTGGGAGGAGGCGCAGAACGGAACCGTCGGCGTGTTCGAGTGCGTGGGGAGGAACGAGCGCGGCAGCGCCCGCAGGAGGATCCGGCTGCAGCTGGCGGGTGGGACTGGGGGGACTGGGAGGGACTGGGATTAAACTGGGATGGACTGGGATTAAACTGGGATGGACTGGGAGGGACTGGGAGGGGATTTGGGGGGACTGGGAGGGACTGGGATGAGATTAGAGGGGACTGGGATGGGCTGGGTTATACCGGGAGGGGATTGGGGGCAGACTGGGAGCGACTGGGATGGACTGGGAGGGGATTGGGGGGACTGGGAGGGATTGGGAGGGATTGGGGAGGACTGGGAGGGACTGGGGTTATACTGGGAGGGGATTGGGGAGTGACTGGGATGGACTGGGATGGGATTAGGGTGGACTGGGAGGACTGGGAGAGACTGGGTTATACTGGGAGGGGATGGGGGGGGACTGGGAGGGACTAGGATGGGATTAGAGGGGACTGGGAGAGACTGGGATGGACTGGGAGGGGATTGGGGAGGCACTGGGTTATACTGGGAGGAGATTGGGGGGACTGGGAGGGACTGGGAGGGATTAGAGGGAACTGGAATGGACTGGGTTATACTGGGGGAGATTGGGGAGGAACTGGGAGGGATTTGGAGCGACTGGGCGGGACTGGGAGGAACTGCAAGGGGATTGGGATGGACTGGGTTATACTGGGAGGGACTGGGAGAGAATTGGGATGGACTGGGAGGGACTGGGAGGGAACTGGGATGGACTGGAAAGGTTAAAAGGGGTTTTGGGCTTGCTGGTTTATACTGGTGAGGAATTGGGAGGGATTGGGAGGGAATTTGGGGTTAGTGGTTTATACTGGTTTGGGGTTTGCAGTTACTGGTTTGTACTGGGAGGGAACTGGGAGCACTGAGATGATACTGGGAGGTTTTTAGGGTTACTGGGATGGCATTGGGAAGAACTGGGATGGTACTGGGATGTTTTTTCAGTTACTGGTTTGTACTGGTCTGACACTGGGAGCACTGGGATGGTACTGGGGGTTACTGGGATGGTACTGGGGGTTACTGGGATGGTACTGGGAGGTTTTTGCTACTGGTTTGTACTGGAACGGCACTGGGAGCACTGGGATGATACCGCGGGTTACTGGGATGATACTGGGATGTGTTCTGGGTTACTGGTTTGTACTGGGACGGCACTGGGGGTTACTGGGATGGTACTGGGATTTTTTATGGGTTACTGGATTGTACTGGGACGGCACTGGGAGCACTGAGATGATACTGGGGGTTACTGGGATGGCACTGGGATGGCACTTTGGGTTACTGGGATGGCACTGGGAGGTTTTTTAGGTTACTGGTTTGTACTGGGATGGCACTGGGGGTTACTGGGATGGTACTGGGATTTTTATGGGTTACTGGTTTGTACTGGCACAGCACTGGGAGCACTGGGATGACACTGCGGGTTACTGGGATGATACTGGGGGTTACTGGGATGACACTGGGATGGCACTGGGGGGTTACTGGGATGTTTTCTGGGTTACTGGTTTATACTGGGACGGTACTGGGAGGATTTTTGGGTTACTGGTTTATACTGGGACGGCACTGGGAGCACTGGGATGACACTGGGGGTTAGTGGGATGGTACTGGGATATTTTATGGGTTACTGGTTTGTACTGGGACGGCACTGGGAGCACTGGGATGGTACTGGGGGTTACTGGGATGGTACTGGGAGGGTTTTTGGGTTACTAGTTTGTACTGGGACGGCACTGGGAGCACTGGGATGGCACTGGGGGTTACTGGGATGGTACTGGGATGTTTTTTGTTTGAGTTACTGGTTTGTACTGGGACGGCACTGGGAGGTTTCTTGGGTTACTGGTTTATACTGGGACGGCACTGGGAGCACTGAGATGATACTGGGGATTACTGGGATGATACTGGGGGTTACTGGGATGGCACTGGGATGGCACTGGGGGTTACTGGGAGGATTTTTGGGTTACTGGTTTATACTGGGACGGCACTGGGAGCACCGGTCCGACCCTCCCCAGACCGGCCGGAGCCGCCGCGGGCCCTGCGGCTCTCGGGGGCCTCGAGCTCGGCGCTGAGCCTGCGCTGGGAGCCCGGCTTCGACGGCGGCCTGCAGCAGCACTTCCTGCTCCGGTAGGGGGCGCCGCGCCCGCCGGGAGCCACTTCCGAGCCCCGGGACGTCACTTCCGCCCCGCCCACCCCTACCCCCGCTTCCTTTCCGTGTTAGCGCTGCCACTTCCGGTCCTCTCAAACTTCCGGTTAATTTTAGGATTTTCTTTGCCACTTCCGGTCCTCTCACGCCAACTTCCGGTGCCTCTAATTGTTTTCTCTGCCGCTTCCGGTCCTCTCACCCCAACTTCCGGTGATTTTAAGGGATTTCCCTGCCACTTCCGGTCCTCTCACCCCAACTTCCGGTGGCTCTAATTGTTTTCTTTGCCACTTTCGGTCCTCTCACTCCAACTTCCGGTGCCTCTAATTGTTTTCTCTGCCGCTTCCGGTCCTCTCACCCCAACTTCCGGTGATTCTAAGGGATTTCCCTGCCACATCCGGTCTTCTCACCCCAATTTCCGGTGCCTTTAAAGGATTTCCCTGCCACTTCCGGTCCTCTCACCCCAACTTCCGGTGCCTCTAAAATTTTTTTCTGCCACTTCCGGGGTCACACCCAAACTCCCGGTTCCTTTAAGAATTTTCTATTTTCGGTCCTTGCACTCCAACTTCCGGTGCCTCTGTTTGTCGCTTCCGGTCGTCTCACCCCAACTTCCGGTGCATCTAAAGGTTTTCCCTTCCACTTCCGGGGTCACCCCCCAACTTCCGGTTCATGTCGGGATTTTTTTCGGTCTCAGTTCCGCGTTTGGCCCCGCCCCCTTCCCCCTCCGCACGGGGTTTCCCGGCCCCTGCCCGCCCCCACTTCCGGTCCCGCCCCTCCTCACTTCCTGTTCGTCCCCTCCCCCCCAGCGCGGAAGGCCCGGGCGCCCCTCCCCCTCCCGCCGCTCTCGTCACTTCCGGTTTCTGCCTCACGCTGGGCGGGCTCCGGCCGGACACGCCCTATGACGTCACCGTGCTCGCTCGCAACGCCCGGGGGGACAGCGCCCCCGCGCGGCTGCGCGCCGTCACTTCCGGTACGGAGAGGGGGGCGGAGCGTAGGGGGCGGGGCCGGGCGGTGACGTCAGAGGTGTTTTTCTGGCTGCAAAATGGCTCCCGGAAGTGATAAGCGTTGACTTCCGGTTCGGGGGATGTTCCGGAAAGCGGAACCGGAAATAGCGAGCGGCAAACCGGAAGTGGGTGTGGGAACACCGGATGTTGCCGCGTGGAGGCAAAACCAGAAGTTAGGGCAGCACCGGAAGTTAGAGCAGAGCCGGAAGCGCGGGGGAAGGGGGCGGGATCAGCGCGCAGAGCGACCGGAAGTGGCCGGCCGTGACCGGAAGTGCTGTTTGTTCCCTCTCCCTCCCGCAGCGCAGCTCCCGGGCCCCGCCCCCGAGCGCGAGGGCCCGCCCCCGCGGCGGTAGCGCCCCCTGGCGGCGCGGCGGCCCCGCCCTGCTGGCGGCGCTCGGGGGCTCCTCCCCGGCCGCTGGGGGGCGGCAGCTCTGCTACTTCCCGGGGTGGGGGGAGGGCGCACGCCGCGCGGCGGGGGAGGGGCCGGAGCAGGTGAGGGGAGGGGCTGCGGTTTTGGGTGGGGGGAGGGGCGGTTTTGGGGGAAGGAGGGGCCGGGTTTGGGTGGGGGAGGGGGCGGGTTTTGAGTGGGGGAGGGCGGTTTTGGGGGAAGGAGGGGCCGGGTTTGGGGTGGGGGGAGGGGCAGATTTAGAGGTGGGGGAGGGGCAATTTTCAGGGTGCGGGAGAGGCGGTTTTAGGGGTGGGGAGGGGCGATTTTAGGTGGGGAGGGGCGTTCTCAGCGCCGCGCCTTCCCCCACCCCCAGCCCGCTCCCGAGGCTCCCCAGCGGCCGGCTCCCGCCCCCCTGGGAGCCCCCCCAAGGGTGAGTGGTGGGGGGAGGGGCGGGCTGGGGAGGGCTAGTGCCCATCCCCACCCCTGACTCCGCCGCCCCTCCCCCTCCCCCAGGGGCGGAGCCTCACCTGTACGAGGAGGTGGAGCCGTGGGGGCTACGAGGAGGTGAGGGGTGTGGGGAGGGGCAGAGGAGATGGTTCTGAGGTGGGGGAGGGAAGGGTGTTTAAGGGGTGGGGGAGGGGCACGGGAGAAATGTCGTTCAGGGGGTGGGGGAGGGCACTGAGCGGTGTCCGACGGGTGGGGGAGGGGCAGGAAAAGAACGTGCCACGGGGTGGGGGAGGGAGCACGGAAATGGATGGGGGGAGGGCCGTGGAACATTCCAGGGGTGGGGGAGGGGCAGCGGAACATTCCAGGGGGTGGGGGAGGGGCCGTGGAACATTCCAGGGGTGGGGGAGGGGCAGCGGAACATTCCAGGGGTGGGGGAGGGGCAGTGGGTCACTCCAGGGTGGGGGAGGGGCAGTGGGTCACTCCAGGGGTGGGGGAGGGGCAGCGGCACATTCCAGGGTGGGGGGAGGGGCCGTGGAACATTCCAGGGGTGGGGGAGGGGCTGCGGGAACATTCCAGGGTGGGGGGAGGGGCTCTGAGGCGCTCCGGCCCTTCCCCCACCCCGCCCCTCCCCCCCCAGGTGCCCCCGGAGCCGCTGGTGACCCCCGAGGGGGAGCTGGTCTGAGGGGGGAGGGGCCCCCCAAAAAACCACACCCCGAACCAGTATAAACCAGTATAGACCAGTTCAAACCAGTATAAACCAGTTCAAACCAGTCCAGTTTGTCTCAGTCCTTCCCACTTTCTTCTAATCCCTCCCAGTTTCTCCCTGAACTCTTCCTAATCTTTCCCCAGTTCATCCCAGTCCCTCCCAGTTTGTCCAAATCCCCTCCCAGTTCCCACCCTGCGTCTCCCAGTCCCTCCCAGTTTGTTCCAGTTGCTCCCAGTCCATCCCAGTCCCTCCCAGTTTGTTCCAGTTGCTCCCAGTCCATCCCAGCTTATTCCAGTCTCTCCCAGTCCCTCCCAGTTTGTTCCAGTTGCTCCCAGTCCATCCCAGTTTATCCCAGTTCTCTCCAAATCTCCTCCCAGTTCCTTCCCAATTCCTTCTCAGTTCATCCCAGTCCCTCCCAGTTGCTCCCAGTTCCCACCCAGCTTTCTCAGTGAATCCCAGTAAGTCCCAGTCCCACCCAGTCCCTCCCAGTTCTCTCCAAATCTCCTCCCAGTTCCTTCCCAATTCATCCCAGTTGCTCCCAGTCCATCCCAGTTCCCACCCAGCTTTCTCAGTGAATCCCAGTAAGTCCCAGTCCCGCCCAGTCCCTCCCAGTTGCTCCCAGTCCATCCCAGTCACACCTCAAACGCTTCCACGCTGCCTTTAATTCACCTTTATTGCCGTCCCAGTCGCTCCCAGTCCCTCCCAGTCGCTCCCAGTTGCTCCCGGTCGCTCCCAGTTGCTCCCAGTCGCTCCCAGTTGCTCCCAGTTGCTCCCAGTCCGGGCTATCTCAGCCCCAGTTTCTTCTTCTCGCGCTGTTTGCGCCTCACGACCTCCAGGTTCCGATCCTTCCACTGGCTCTTGCGCAGCTTGATGGGCCGGGAGCCCACGTACTTCCCTGGGGACTGGCGTTACTGGGAGCACTGGGAGGGACTGGGAGGGAACCCAGAGGGACTGGGAGGGACTGGGACAAAGTGGGAGGGAACCCAGAGGGACTGGGAGGGACTGGGAGGGAACCCAGAGGGACTGGGAGGGACTGGGACAAACTGGGAGGAACCCAGAGGGACTGGGATGGGATCTCTGCAAACTGGGAGGGAACTGGGATGGACTGGGACAAGCTGAGAGGCAACTGGGAAGGAATTGGGAATGAACTGGGAAACATTTGGACAAACTGGGAGGGACTGGGAGGGGATTTTTTGCAAACTGGGAGGGACTGGGAGGTTGAGGGTCCCTGAGGTTCCCACCATGATCCCAATGTCCCCAATGTCCCCAATGTCCCCAATGTCCCCAGTGTCCCCACTATCACCGGTGTCCCCAATCCCCCCAGTGTCCCCAATCCCCCCAGTGTCCCCTGAGTGTCCCCAATGTCCCCCCACTCCCAATGTCCCCAATGTCCCCTAATCCCCTCAGTGTCCCCAGTCCCCAATCTCCCCAATCCCCCAATGTCCCCAATCTCTCCCAATCCCCCTCAGTGTCCCCAATGTCCCCCAATGTCCCCAATCCCCCAATGTCTCCCGAGTGTCCCCTAATCCCCTCAGTGTCCCCCAATGTCCCCCAATCCCTAATGTCCCCAATGTCCCCAATCCCCCTAGTGTCCCCAATCCCCCAATCCCCCAGTGTCCCCAATGTCCCCAATCCCCAGTGTCCTAATGTCCCCAATCTCCCAATCCCCCAGTGTCCCCAAATCTCCCCCAGTGCTCTCAGTCCCCAATCCCCCAGTGTCCCCAAATGTCCCCAATCCCCCAATGCAATGTCCGATGCAGTGTCCTGATCCCCAGTCCCCTGAGTCCCTCAGTGTCCCCAATGTCCCCAATGTCCCCAATCCCCCAATCCCCAATGTCCCTAATCCCCCAATGTCCCCTAACTCTCGATCTCCCCAATCCCCCAGTGTCCCCCTAATCCCCCCAGTGTCCCCAATCTCCCCCAATCAGTGTCCCCCAATGTCCCCACTTCCTGCCCCAGTGCCCCTAGCTGCCCCTCTCACCGCTCATCTCCCTCATGGCCCTGCACGTAGTCGTTGGGGTCCTTGAAGGACACGAAGCCGTAGCCCTTGGTCTTGCCCGAGCGCTTGTCCCGGATCACCTTGGCCTTGAGGAAGGACGGGAAGCGCCCGAAGGCGCGGCCCAGCGTCTCGTCGTTCACCTCGTTCCCCAGGTCCCCGCAGAAAATCCGGAAATCGTCTGGATCGGGGCGAGAAACGGCCGTTTTGGGTCGTTTCGGGGTTCAAAAATTGAATATTTCGGAAATTATTTGGGTTTGGGGTGAGAAATGGCGATTTTGGGTCATTTTAGGGTTCAAAAATTGAGTATTTTGGAAATTATTTGGGTTTGGGGCGAAAAACGGCAATTTTGGGTCGTTTTAGTGTTCTAAAATTGAAAATTTGGAAATTATTTGGGTTTGGGGTGAGAAACGGCGATTTTGGGTCGTTTCGGGGTTCAAAAACTGAAAATTTGGAAATTATTTGAGTTTGGGGTGAGAAAACGGCGATTTTGGGTCGTTTCGGGGTTCAAAAACTGAAAATTTGGAAATTATTTGAGTTTGGGGTGAGAAACAGCGATTTTAGGTCGTTTAGGGTTAAAAAATTGAAAAATTTGGAAATTAATTGGGTTTTGGGGTGAGAAACGGCGATTTTGGGTCGTTTTAGGCCTCTAAAATTGTGATGGGGTCATTGGGACATCTGGGGTCACGGGGTCACCCCAAAACTCACTGGGAGACCCTCCAGTCCATCCCAGCTCCTCCCAGTTCCTCCCAGTTCCCTCCCAGTCCATCCCAATCCCTTCCCAGTCCCTCTCAATCCCCTCCCAGTTCCTCCCAGTTTATCCCAGTACCCTCCCTGGTGCTCCCAATCCCCTCCCAGTCCATCCCAGTTCCTCCCAGTTCCCTCCCAGTCCATCCCAATCCCCCTCCCAGTTTATTCCACTCCCTCCCAGTCCCTCCCAGTCCCCTCCAAGTCCCTCCCAGTCCATCCCAGTCCCCTCCCAGTTTATTCCACTCCCTCCCAGTCCATCCCAGTCCATCCCCAATCCCCTCCAAGTCCCTCCCAATTTATCCCAGTCCCCTCCCAGTCCCTCCCAGTCCATCCCAGTCCCTCCCAATCCCCTCCTAGTCTCTCCCAATCCCCTCCCAGTCCCCTCCCAGTCCGTCCCAGTCCGTACCAGCGTCCCACTCCAGCAGGCTGGGGTCCTCCCAGCTGCTGCCGGCGGCCGTGCGGATGCAGCGCTTCAGCCGCTCGCCCCGCCCCTTGCGCTTGTCCTCGGCCGCCGGCTCCGCCCCCACCTGCGGGCACCTGTCAATCACCCGCTGGACACGCCCACCCCTCTTTGGACACGCCCACCCAGCCACGAGATAAAAATCTGGAGGCTCCGCCCCCTTTTCCCCAGCCCATTCTAATGGACAGCTGTCAATCACCTGCTGGACACGCCCACCCCCCTTCGGACACGCCCACCCAGCCACGAGTTAAAAATTCGGAGGCTCCGCCCCCTTTTCCCCAGCCCATTCTAATGGACAGCTGTCAATCACCTGCTGGACACGCCCACCCCCTTCGACACGCCCACCCAGCCACGAGATAAAAATCTGGAGGCTCCGCCCCTTTCCCCCAGCCCATTCTAATGGACAGCTGTC
Organism: Luscinia megarhynchos; assembly: GCA_034336665.1. Lineage (NCBI taxonomy): Eukaryota > Metazoa > Chordata > Aves > Passeriformes > Muscicapidae > Luscinia > Luscinia megarhynchos. The sequence goes on along the minus strand of JAPFBE010000068.1, from coordinate 54,601 downwards.
AATCACCTGCTGGACACGCCCCACCCCCATCGGACACGCCCACCCAGCCGCGAGTTAAAAATTCGGAGGCTCCGCCCCCTTTTCCCCAGCCCATTGTAATGGACACCTGTCAATCACCCTCTGAACACGCCCCACCGCCTTTGGACACGCCCACCCGGCCACGAGATAAAAATCTGGAGGCTCCGCCCCCTTTCCCCCAGCCCATTGTAATGGACAGCTGTCAATCACCCGCTGGACACGCCCACCCAGCCGCGAGATAAAGTTTTGAGGCTCCGCCCCATTTTCCCCAGCCCATTGTAATGGAAACCTGTCAATCACCCGCCCGGACACGCCCACCCCCCTCGGACACGCCCACCAGGAAATAAAAACCTGGAGGCTCCGCCCCCTGCCCCCAGACCATTGTAATGGACAGCTGTCAATCACACAGGACACGCCCCATCCATCTAGCCACGTCCCACCCACCAGGAACACCCCAAATCTGGAGGCTCCGCCCCTTTTCCAGAGCTCCATCCATCCTAATGGGGGCCTGTCAATCACCCAGGACACGCCCACCCGGCGGGAAAACCCCAAATTTGGAGGCTCCACCCCCTTCCCCAAAGACCCAGCCACACCTGATGGACACCTGTCAATCATACAGGACACACCCACCCCACTAAAGCCACGCCCACCCAGCAAAAACCCCGAATTTGGAGGCTCCGCCCCCTTCCCACAGTCCCTCCCCATTTTAATGTGCCCCTGTCAATCACACAGGACACGCCCACCCAAGAAAAAAATCCCAAACTTTGAAGCTCCACCCACTTTCCCACAGCCCTGATGGACAGCTGTCAATCACACAGGACACGCCCACCCGCTAAAGCCACGCCCAGGCAAATCTGGCCACGCCCACCCCTCAAAAATGGCAACCTGGAGGCTCCTCCCCTTTCCTGACGTCCCCACCCACACATGATTGACAGCTGTCAATCACTGTGGCACCATCCCTTCCACCTGGCCACACCCACCCACCCGAGGCCACGCCCCTTCCACAATGAACCTGTGAGTCCTTCCTTAAAGCCACGCCCACTTTCCCAAAATTATGTTCACCCACCCGAGGCCACGGCCCTTCTTATCTGTCAATCATTCCTTGCAACCACATCCACTTCCTGCAAGCCACGCCCACCCACCCCAGAGGCCACGCCCCTTCTCACTTAAATGTCAATCATTTTTCTAGCCACCCCCACTTTCCCAAGCCACGTCCACCCACCCGAGGCCACACCCCTTTTCATTTACCCGTCGTCTCTTCTAACCACGCCCACTTCATTAAGCCACACCCACCCAGCCCAGAGGTTACGCCCTTCCCGTTTACCTGTCAATCATTTCTTCTAACCACGCCCACCTGCAAGCCACGCCCACCCAGCCCAGAGGCCACACCCCTCCCCACTTACCTGTCAATCATTTCTTGCAGCCACGCCCTTTTTTAAAGCCACGCCCACCCGCCCCAGAGGCCACACCCCTTCCCATTTACATGTCATTTTTTCTAACCGCCCACTTCCCCAAGGCACGCCCCCCACCAGAGGCCACGCCCTTCCCATTTACCTGTCAATAATTTCTTACAACCACGCCCACCCACCCCAGAAACTCACGCCCCTTCTCACTTGTCAATCATGTCTTGCAACCACACCCACTTCCTTAAGCCACGCCCACCCAGCCCAGAAGCCACGCCCCTTCCCACTTACCTGTCAATCATTTCTTGCGACCACGCCCAATTCCTGCAGGCCACGCCCACCCAGCCCAGAAGCCACACCCCTTCCCATTTACCTGTCAATCATTTTTGCAACCACACCCACTTCCTGCAGGCCACGCCCCTTCCCCTTTACCTGTCAATCATTTCTTGTGACCACACCCACTTCCTGCAAGCCACGCCCACCCGCCCCCAAAGGCCACACCCCTTCCCACTTAACCTGTCAATCATTTCTTGTGACCACACCCACTTTCTTAAGCCACGCCCACCCAGCCCAGAAGCCACACCCCTTCCCACTTACCTGTCAATCATTTCTTACAGCCACACCCACTTCCTGCAGGCCACGCTACCTACCTCAGAGGCCACGCCCCTTCCCCTTTACCCGTCAATCATTTCTTGTGACCACACCCACTTCCTGCAAGCCACGCCCACCCGCTCCAAAGGCCACACCCCTTCCCATTTACCTGTCAATCATTTTTTCTAACGACGCCCACTTTTAAAAACCACGCCCACCCGCCACGGAGGCCACACCCCTTCCCACCATCCCGTCAATCACAACCACGCCCACTCCCCCCCACTGGCCACACCCACTCAGACCACGCCCCCTTTAAGCCCCGCCCACCTCCGGCACGGGGAACGGCGGCTCCTGGGGGCGTGGCCGCCGCAGGGGGCGGGGCGCCGGCGCCAGGTGGGCGGGGCCGGGGCGCGGCTCCGGAGGGGGCGTGGCCATGGCGGGGGGCGGGGCCGGCAGGCTGGGCCCGATCCGGGGCTCCTCGGGGGGCGGGGCCCGGGGGGGCGGGGTCTCCTCCTGGGGGGAGGGGCGAAAGGGGAGGGGTTAAAGGGGGCGGGGCCACAGGGGGACATTTTGGGGTCCCAGGCGACATTTTGAGGACATTTTGGAGTCCCAGGTGAAATTTTTGGGGTCCCAGGTGAAATTTTTGGACATTTTGGGAATCCCAGGTGACATTTGGGGATATTTTCGGGTTCCCAAATGACATTTTTGTGTTCCCAAGTGACATTTTTGGGACATTTTGGGGATCCCAGGTGACATTTGGGGATATTTTTGGGTTCCCAAATGACATTTTGGGGCCCAGGTGACACTTGGGGACATTTTGGGGACATTTGGGGTCCCAGGTGACATTTGGGGGTCCCAGGTGAAATTTTTGGACATTTTGGGGTCCCAGGTGACACTTAGGGGACATTTGGGGACATTTTGGGGTCCCAGGTGTGGTTTTAGAGTCCCAGGTGAAATTTTTGGACATTTTGGGGTCCCAGGTCACATTTTTGGTCATTTGGGGGTCCCAGGTGACACTTGGGGACATTCTGGGGATCCCAGGTGACATTCTGGGGTCCCAGGTGAAATTTTTGGACATTTTTGGGGTCTCAGGTGACACTTGGGGATACTTGGGGACATTTGGGGGTCCAAGTGACATTTTGGGGATCCCAGGTGACATTTTGGGTTCCCAGGTGACACTTCGGGACATTTGGGACATTTTTGGGGATCCCAGGTGCCATTTTTGGGTTCCCAGGTGACACTTGGAGACATTTTAGGGTCCCAGGTGACATTTTTGGGGTCCCAGGTGACATTTGGGGACATTTTTGGGGTCTCAGGTGCCATTTTTGGGATCCCAGGTGCCATTTTTGGGTTCCCAGGTGACATTTTTGGACATTTTTGGGTTCCCAGGTGACACTTGGGGACATTTGGGGTCCCAGGTGCCATTTTTGGGATCCCAGGTGACACTTGGGGACATTTGGGGACATCTGGGGTCCCAGGTGCCATTTTGGGATCCCAGGTGAAACTTGGGGACATTTGAGGACATTTTGGGGTCCCAGGTGCCATTTTTGGGTTCCCAGGTGCCATTTTTGGGTTCCCAAGTGCCATTTTTGGGCTCCCAGGTGACATTTCTGGACATTTTTGGGCTCCCAGGTGACATTTTGGGGACACTTGGGGACATTTGAGACTCACACGGGGGCCGGGGAGTAGGCGATGGGGTGGCGGCCTGGATGGCGGGGGGGTGGGCTTGGGGGCCCCGGGGGGGAAGCCCTAGGGGTCCCAGCGGCGCGAGGGGGCAGGGGGCACAGGCCCCTCCCCCGCCCTGCGTGGGGACAAGCGGAGGGTCAGAGGCAGCACACCCCAAATTTATGCCCCAAAAAATCCCAAATTCAGCCCGAAAAAACCCCAAATTCAGCCCAAAAACACCCCAAATTTCAGCCCAAAAAATTGCCCAAATTTCTGCCCAAAAAACCCCCAAATTCAGCCCAAAACCCCGAATTTCAGCCCAAAAAACCCAAATACAGCCCAAAAAATCCCAAATACAGCCCGAAAAAAACCCAAATTTAGCAAAAAAAAAAATACCAAATTTCTGCCCAAAAAATCCCCAAGTTGGCCCAAAAATCCCAAATTTAGCCCAAAAACCCCCAAATTCAGCCCAAAAAGCCCCCAAATTCAGCCCGAAAAAAATGCCAAGTTGGCCAAAAAGTCCCAAATTCGGCCCAAAAACCCCAAATTCAGCCCGAAAAACCCCAAATTTGGCCCAAAAAATTGCCCAAATTTCTGCCCAAAAAACCCCCAAATTCAGCCCAAAAAACCCCAAATACAGCCTGAAAAAATGCCAAATTTAGCCAAAAAAAGTCCTAAATTCAGCCCAAAAAAATCCCAAATTTCTGCCCAAAAAATCCCCAAATTTAGCCAAAAAAAGTCCCAAATTCAGCCCGAAAAACCCCAAATACAGCCCAAAAAAGCCCCCGAATTTAGCAAAAAGGAGTCCCAAATTTAGCCAAAAAAAGTCCCAAATTTAGCCCAAAAAACCCCAAATACAGCCCGAAAAAACCCCCGAATTTCAGCCCAAAAAATTCCCCAAATTTCTGCCCCAAAAGTCCCAAATTCAGCCCAAAAAACCCCAAATACAGCCCGAAAAACCCCAAATACAACCCAAAAAAAGTCCCAAATTTAGCCCAAAAAATCCCAAATACAGCCCAAAAAATCCCCAAATTTAGCCCAAAAAATCCCCAAATTTAGCCCAAAAAAACCCCAAATTCAGCCCAAAAAACCCCAAATACAGCCTGAAAAAATGTCAAATTTCGCCAAAAAAAGTCCCAAATTTAGCCCAAAAAACCCCAAAATCAGCCCAAAAAAAGTCCCGAATTTAGCCCAAAAAACCCCAAATACAGCCCGAAAAAAACCCCGAATTTCAGCCCAAAAAATTCCCCAAATTTCTGCCCCAAAAAATCAGAAATACAGCCAAAAAACCCCCAAATACAGCCCAAAAAACCCCAAATTTCTGCCCAATAAAATCCCAAACTTAGCAAAAAACCTCCAAGTACAGCCCAAAATAATCCCAAATACAGCCCAAAAAAAGCCCCGAATTTAGCCCAAAAAATTCCCAAATACAGCCCGAAAAAATCCCAAATTTCTGCCCCAAAACCCCCCAAATTCTGGTCCAAAAAACCCCAAATACAGCCCAAAAAAACCCCAAATACAGCCCAAAGAAACCCCCGAATTTAGCCAAAAAAAATCCAAAATTTCTGCCCCAAAAAATCCCAAATTTAGCCCAAAGAACCCCAAATACAGCCTGAAAATGTCAGAGTGGCCAAAAAAGTCCCAAATTTAGCCCAAGAAATTCCCAAATACAGCCCAAAAAACCCCAAATTCAGCCCAAAGAAAGTCCCAAATTCAGCCCAAAAAATCCAAAATACAGCCCGAAAAAACCCCTGAACTCAGCAAAAAAAATCCAAAATTTAGCCCAAAAAATCCCAAATTAAGCCCAAAAAAACCCAAATACAGCCTGAAATAATGCCAAATTTAGCCAAAAAAAGTCCCAAATTTAACCCGAAAAAATCCCAAATTTCCTCCCAAAAAATCGCAAATTTAGCCCAAAAAATTCCCAAATACAGCCTGAAAAAATTCCAAATTTCTGCCCCAAAAAGCCCCAAATTCGGGCCCAAAAAATCCCAAATTTAGCCCAAAAATTCCCAAATACAGCCCGAAAAAATTCCAAATTTCTGCCCCAAAAACCCCCAAATTCTGGCCCAAAAAATCCCAAATTTAGCCCAAAAAATCCCAAATTTAGCCCAAAAAATTCCCAAAATTGTTGTCCAAAAAAACCCAAATTTCTGCCCAAAACCCCAAATTTAGCCCAAAAAAATCCCAAATTTAGCCCAAAAACCCCCAAATTTCTGCCCCAAAAACCCCCAAATTCCTGCCCAAAATATCACAAATTTAGCCAAAAAAACCCCAAATTTAGCCCAAAAAATCCCCAAATACAGCCCAAAAAAATCCCAAATTTCTGCCCAAAAAATTCCCAAAATTTCTGCCCTAACCCCCCCATAATTAGCCCAAAATACCCCAAATTTCTGCCCAAAAAACCCAAAATTCAGCAAAAAAAATCCCGAATTTCTGCCCAAATTCGTCCTGGAACTCTCCCCAGAAACCCTCCCAGTCCCTCCCAGTTTATCCCAGTCCCTCCCAGTACATCCCAATCCCCTTCCAGTTCAACCCAGTTTCTCCTCGTGCCCCCCAGTCCCTCGCAATCAATTCCCAGTTCCTCCCAGTTTCCTCCAGTCCCATCCCAGTCCCTCCCAGCCCCTCCCAGTACCCCCCAGTCCCCATCCCGTCCCTCCATTCCCATCCCAGTTCCTCCCAGTCCCTCCCATTCCCATCCCAGACCCTCCCATTCCCATCCCAGTCCCTCCCCAGTCCCTCCCAGTCCCTCCCAGTCCCTCCCATTCCCGTCCCAGTCCCTCCCATTCCCCCCCAGTCCCTCCCAGTGTCCCCCCATTCCCATCCCAGACCCTCCCAGTCCCTCCCAGTCCCTCCCATTCCCATCCCAGTCCCTCCCATTCCCATCCCAGTCCCTCCCATTCCCATCCCAGACCCTCCCATTCCCATCCCAGACCCTCCCATTCCCATCCCAGTCCCTCCCAGTCCCTCCCAGTCCCTCCCAGTCCCTCCCATTCCCGTCCCAGTCCCTCCCATTCCCCCAGTCCCTCCCAGTCCCTCCCAGTGTCCCCCCATTCCCATCCCATTCCCCTCCCAGTCCCTCCCAGTCCCTCCCATTCCCATCCCAGACCCTCCCATTCCCATCCCAGACCCTCCCATTCCCATCCCAGTCCCTCCCAGTCCCTCCCATTCCCATCCCAGTCCCTCCCAGTCCCTCCCAGTCCCCCCAGTCCCTCCCATTCCCCCCAGTCCCTCCCAGTCCCTCCCAGTGCCTCCCCATTCCCATCCCATTCCCCTCCCAGTCCCTCCCAGTCCCCCCCATTCCCCTCCCAGTCCCTCCCAGTCTCCCCAGTCCCCTCCCAGTGCCCCCCAGTCCCTCCCAGTCCCTCCCAGTGCCCCCCAGTCTCACCCGGGCTGGCAGCGCTCTCATGGCTCCGCCCATCGCGCCCCCAGCGGGCTGGGGGGAGTCTCTACAGTGGGGGGAGGGGCGAGCAGCAGGGGGCGGAGAGAGCGCTAGAGGCGGCCCACCCCCACCCCACCCCCACCCCCCACCATGGCGCCGAGAGCTAGAGACAGCGGGGCGGGGGCCCGGCTGGGACAGAGGGGACACCAGTGTCACCAGTGGCACCAGTGACACACCAGTGTCCCCAATCCCAATGTCACCAGTGGCACCAGTGACACCAGTGACACCAGTGGCACCAGTGACACACCAGTGGCACCAGTGACACCAGTGGCACCAGTGACACACCAGTGTCCCCAAACCCAACTCACCAGTGTCACCAGTGGCACCAGTGACAGACCAGTGTCACCAGTGGCACCAGTAACACCAGTGTCCCCAATCCCAGTGTCACCAGTGACACACCAGTGGCACCAGTAACACACCAGTGTCCCCCAATCCCAGTGCCACCAGTGGCACCAGTGGCACCAGTGGCACCAGTAACACACCAGTGACACCGGGTGACACACCAGTGAGCAGCAGTGGCAGCAGTGACACACCAGTAACACACCAGTGGCACCAGTGACAGCAGTGACACCAGTGACAAACCAGTGACACATCAGTGACACCACTGTCCCCAGTGTCCCCAATGTCCCCAGTGTCCCCAATCCCCCAATCCCCCAGTGTCCCCAATGTCCCCAGTGTCCCCAATCCCCCAATCCCCCCAATACCCCAAGTGTCCCCACTGTCCCCAATGTCCCCCAATGTCCCCCACTGTCCCCAAATCCCCCAATCCCCCAGTGTCCCCAAAGCCCCCAATCCCCCCAGTGTCCCCAAGCCCCCAGTGTCCCCAGTGTCCCCAACCCCCCAGTGTCCCCAGTGTCCCCAAACCCCCAGTGTCCCCAGTGTCCCCAATGTCCCCAACCCCCCAGTGTCCTCAGCCCCCAGTGTCCCCAGTGTCCCCAATTCCCCAATGTCCCCAATCCCCCCAATCCCCCCACTGTCCCCAGTGTCCCCAATCCCCCCCAGTGTCCCCAGTGTCCCCCCAGTGTCCCCCCAGTGTCCCCAGTGTCCCCCTGTCCCTCACCCGGCCGCTGCAGCACGTGTGGCACGAAGGCCGGGCGCAGGATCGGTGCCCTCTGCGGTGACACTGCTGGGGACAGGGGACATCGAGCTAGGGACACCGAGGACATTTGAGAGACATTTAAGAGACATTTGAGACGGCAGTGACACCGACCTGGCCCTGAGAAACGGCACGGGGGCGTCCCCAAGAGGCGGGGCCGGTGGCGGCCCGGCAGCCTTGAGCCTCGAGGACTGCTGGACCTGGGGACAGACGGACACTGAGGGGACAGAGCGGGACACTGAGGGGACAGGCAGGACTTTACTAGAGGGGACAGACGGACACTGAGGGGACAGAGGGACACTGAGGGGACAGACAGACAGGGACTGCTGGACCTGGGGACAGAGCAGGACACTGAGGGACAGGCAGGACACTGAGGGACAGAGGGACACTGAGAGGGACAGGGGGACAGACAGGACAGGGGGACAGAGGGACTGCTGGACCTGGGGACAGACGGACACTGAGGGGACAGACGGACACTGAGGGGACAGACGGACACTGAGAGGGGACAGGGGGACAGACGGACAGGGGACAGAGGGACTGCTGGACCTGGGGACAGACGGACACTGAGGGACAGAGCGGACACTAAGGGGACAGGCAGGACACTGAGGGGGGACAGGGGGGACAGAGCAGGACAGGGGGGACAGAGGGACTGCTGGACCTGAGGGACAGAGCGGGGACACTGAGGGACAGGCAGGACACTGAGGGGGACAGAGGGGACACTGAGGGACAGGGGAACACTAAGGGGACAGAGGGACACTGAGGGGAGGGACAGGGGACAGAGAGGGACAGACGGACACTGAGGGGACAGGGGGACACTGAGGGGACAGAGGGACTGCAGGGACCTGGGGACAGACGGACACTGAGGGGACAGACGGACACTGAGGAGAGGGACAGAGGGACAGAGGGACTGCTGGACCTGGGACAGAGCGGACACTGAGAGGGACAGAGGGACACTGAGGGGACAGAGGGACACTGAGGGGACAGGGGGACACTGAGGGGACAGAGGGGACACTGAGGGGACAGGGGGACACTGAGGGGACAGGGGACAGAGGGACTGCTGGACCTGGGACAGACGGACACTGAGGGGACAGAGGGACAGAGAGGGGACAGAGCGGACACTGAGGGGACGAGCCAGGGACACTGAGGGGACAGAGAGGGACACTGAGGGGGGACAGAGGGACACTGAGGGGACAGAGAGAGACACTGAGGGGACAGAGCGGACACTGAGGGGACAGGGGGACACTGAGGGGACAGAGCCAGGACACTGAGGGGACAGAGCGGACACTGAGGGGACAGGGGACAGAGGGACAGAGGGACACTGAGGGGACAGGGGACAGAGAGGGGACAGAGGAACACTGAGGGGACAGGGGACAGAGGGACAGAGGGACACTGAGGGGACAGGGGACAGAGAGAGGGGACAGAGGGACATTAGAGTTGGGGGGATTGGGAGGATTGGGGACATTGGGGACATTAGGGACATTGGGGACAATTTGGTGACATTTTGAGGACACTGGGGGCCATTTGGTGACACTCGGGTGACACTTGGGGACATTTGGTGACATTGGGGACACGAGTGACATTTGGTGATGCTCAGGTGACACAGGTGACACAGGTGACACGGGTGACACGAGGTGACACAGGTGACACACAGGTGACACACAGGTGACATTTAGTGACACACAGGTGACACTCAGGTGACACAGGTGACACAGGTGACACTCAGGTGACACAGGTGACACACAGGTGACACAGGTGACATTTAGTGACACTCAGGTGACACAGGTGACACACAGGTGACATTCAGGTGACACTCAGGTGACACAAGATGACACAGGTGACATTTAGTGACACACAGGTGACACTCAGGTGACACAGGTGACACAGGTGACACAGATGACACAGGAGACACAGGTGACATTTAGTGACACTCAGGTGACACAGGTGACACACAGGTGACACAGGTGACACTCAGGTGACACAGGTGACACACAGGTGACATTCAGGTGACACTCAGGTGACACAGATGACACAGGTGACACAGGTGACACAGGTGACATTTAGTGACACTCAGGTGACACAGGTGACACAGGTGACACTGAGGTGACACAGATGACACACAGGTGACACACAGGTGACACACAGGTGACACAGGTGACACAGGTGACACAGGTGACATTTAGTGACACTCAGGTGACACAGGTGACACAGGTGACACAGGTGACACTCAGGTGACACACAGGTGACACTCAGGTGACACACAGGTGACACTCAGGTAACACAGGTAACACAGGTGACACACAGGTGACACACAGGTGACACAGGTGACACAGGTGACACAGGTGACACACAGGTGACCTGCGGGTGACACAGGAGACAGAGGTGACACTCAGGTGACACAGGTGACACACAGGTGACACAGGTGACAGGTGACACAGGTGACACACAGGTGACACAGATGACACAGGTGACACACAGATGACACAGGAGACAGAGGTGACACTCAGGTGACACAGGTGACACACAGGTGACACAGGTGACAGGTGACACAGGTGACACAGGGTGACACTCAGGTGACACAGGTGACACACAGGTGACACACAGGTGACACTCAGGTGACACAGGTGACACACAGGTGACACAGGTGACAGGTGACACAGGTGACACAGGTGACACAGGTGACACACAGGTGACACAGGTGACAGGTGACACAGGTGACACACAGGTGACACAGGTGACACACAGGAGACACAGGTGACACAGGTGACACACAGGTGACACAGGTGACACACAGGTGACACAGGTGACACAGGTGACACAGGTGACACTGGGTGACACAGGAGACACACAGGTGACACAGATGACACAGGTGACACACAGATGACACAGGAGACAGAGGTGACACTCAGGTGACACAGGTGACACACAGGTGACACAGGTGACAGGTGACACAGGTGACACACAGGTGACACAGGTGACACACAGGAGACACAGGTGACACAGGTGACACTCAGGTGACACAGGTGACACACAGGTGACAGGTGACACAGGTGACACAGGTGACATTTGGTGCCACACCTTCTGGTAGGTGTTGGTGGCGATGATTGGCCGCAGAACGGGGGGCGGGGCCAGCGGCTCCCCGGGGGCGGGGCCAGGAGCCCCCAGCACCTCCTGCTCGAACCTGCACCAGTACAGACCAGTAAGAACCAGTACGGACCAGCACGAACTACTATGAGCCAGTACGGACCAGTACAAACCAGTACAGACCAGTACGGACCAGTACAAACCAGTACAGACCAGTATGAACTACTATGAACCAGTACGGACCAGTACGGACCAGTACAAACCAGTACAGACCAGTATGGACCACTATGGAGAAATATATTCCAATATGGACAAGTAACGACCAGTATAAACCAGTATGGGACAGCATGCACCAGTACACACCAGTATGGGCCAATAACAACCAGTACGGACCACTATGGACCAGCATGGAGCAGTATAAACCAGTATGTACCAGTACGGACCGGTACAAACCAGTATAAACCAATATGGACCAGTAGGGCCTGGTATGGACCAGTATGGGCCAGTACGGACCAGTAACAACCAGTAAGGACCAGCACGGACCAATAAAGACCAGTACTGACCAGTATGCACCAGTAAGGATCTATATGGACCAGTATGGACCAAGAAAAACCAGTACAGGCCAGTATGGACCAGCACAGACCAGTATGAACCAGTACAGACCAGTATGAACAAGCACAGACCAGTATGAACCAGTACAGATCGGTACAGACCAGTATGGACCAGCACAGAGCAGTATGAACCAGTACAAACCAGTATGAACCAGTACGAACCAGTACAGGCCAGTACAAACCAGCACAGACCAGTATGAACCAGCACAGACCAGTATGAACCAGTACAAACCAGTACAGACCAGTATGGACCAGCACAGACCAGTATGAACCACTACAGACCAGTACAGACCAGTATGGACCAGCACAGACCAGTATGGACCAGCACAGAGCAGTATAAACCAGCACAGACGGGTGACCCCACATTGCCCCTCCCACCACCTCAAGCCCCGCCTCTGTTGCCACGGCAACCCCCAAGCCCCGCCCCCGTTGCCATGGCAATCCCACACTTTCCCTCCCCAGGCCCCGCCCCCGTTGCCATGGCAACCCCAAAGCCCGCCCAGTTACCACGGCACCCAAACGCTCCACCCCAAGCCCCGCCCCCCGTTGCTATGGCGGCGACAAGCCCCGCCCTTTATCACGTCACCGCCACTCTCCTCACCCCAAGCCCCGCCCCCGTTGCCATGGCAACCCCAGGCTCCCAAGCCCCGCCCCCGTTGCCATGGCAACCCCAAAGCCACTCGCCCCTTTATTCCGGCGCCGCCACACTCACCCAGCCAAGCCCCGCCCCCGTTGCCGTGGCAGCCCAGTCTCCCCCTCCCAAAGCCCCGCCCCCCGTTGCCATGGCGAAGCTCAGGCTCCCCCTCCACAAGCCCCGCCCCCGTTGCCATGGCAGCGCCCTCGCCCCCTCCCGCCCGCCATGCCGCCCGCGCCGCTCCCTTCCTCTCACAGCGCCATCTCCGCCTCCATCTCCTTCAGCCGCTCCTCGCCGCTCTTGGCCGCGGCCCCGCCGCCCTCCCGCCACCGCCGCGGCTCCCGCCGCCATCACCGCGGCCCCGGGCGCGGCTCCGCCGCCATTCCCGGCCCGGCCGCTCCCGGAGGCGCCGCCGCCCGCCATGGCTGAACCGCTCCTCAAGCACTTCCGCCCGCCTGGGGGCACTTCCGGCGCGCCGCGATGACGTCACGCGGCGCGACGACACAAAAAGCCGTCGCGGATTTGGGGCGGAACCGGCGCAAAACGGACAAAAAGCGATTCCAAAAGCGCTTTAATGGCGGCGCGGGCGCGGGAGGCGCCTCAGCGCTTCAGCTCGCTGTAGAGATCCGCGCGCGCGCCCTGCAGCTCCTGGTAATGGGAGTCCGGCTCCGGGGGGCGGGGCTTGGGCGGGGCTGGGGGCGGGGCCACGTCAGGCCACGCCCCCTGGTAGAGCCGCGCCCTCCCAGTAACTCCCAGTGCCCTCCCAGTAACTCCCAGTAACCCCCAGTGCCCTCCCAGTAACCCCCCGGTAACCCCCAGTGTCCTCCCAGTAACCCCCAGTGCCCTCCCAGTAACTCCCAGTAACCCCCAGTGCCCTCCCAGTAACCCCCAGTGCCCTCCCAGTAACCCCCGGTAACCCCCAGTGCCCTCCCAGTAACCCCCAGTGCCCTCCCAGTAACTCCCAGTAACCCCCAGTGTCCTCCCAGTAACCCCCGGTAACCCTCAGTGCCCTCCCAGTAACCCCCGGTAACCCCCAGTGCCCTCCCAGTGCTACCAGCAACACCCTCAGTGCCCTCCCAGTAACTCCCAGTAACCCCTAGTGCCCTCCCAGTAACCCCCGGTAACCCCCAGTGCCCTCCCAGTAACTCCCAGTAACCCCCAGTGCCCTCCCAGTGCTACCAGCAACACCCTCAGTGCCCTCCCAGTGCTCCCAGTAGCGGCTCCTGAGCACTCCCAGTTACTCCCAGTAACCCCCAATGCCCTCCCAGTAATCCCCGGTAACCCCCAGTGCCCTCCCAGTAACTCCCAGTGCCCTCCCAGTAACCCTCAGTGCCCTCCCAGTGCTCCCAGTAGCGCTCCTGAGCTCTCCCAGTGCCCTCCCAGTAACTTCCAGTAACTCCCAGTAACCCTCAGTGCCCTCCCAGTGCTCCCAGTAACACTCTCGAGCTCTCCCAGTAACCTCCCAGTAACCTCCCAGTGCCCTCCCAGTGCCCTCCCAGTGCTCCCAGTAACACCTCTGAGCTCTCCCAGTGCCCTCCCAGTAACTCCCAGTGCTCCCAGTAACACCTCTGAGCTCTCCCAGTGCCCTCCCAGTAACTCCCAGTGCTCCCAGTAACACTTCTGAGCTCTCCCAGTGCCCTCCCAGTAACCCCCCAGTGCCCTCCCAGTGCTCCCAGTAACACTCCTGAGCTCTCCCAGTTACTCCCAGTAACTCCCAGTGCTCCCAGTAACACTCCTGAGTTCTCCCAGTGCCCTCCCAGTAACTCCCAGTGCTCCCAGTAACCCCCAGTGCCCTCCCAGTGCTACCAGCAACACCCTCAGTGCCCTCCCAGTGCTCCCAGTAACTTCGCTCCTGAGCTCTCCCAGTAACTCCCAGTGTCCTCCCACTGCTCCCAGTAACACTCCTGAGTTCTCCCAGTGCCCTCCCAGTAACCCCCAGTGCTCCCAGTAACACCTCTGAGCTCTCCCAGTGCCCTCCCAGTAACCCCCAGTGCCCTCCCAGGATCCCTCAAAGCGGACTCCCAGTGCTCCCAGTAAACCCCAGTTACTCCCAGTAACTCCCAGTGCTCCCAGTTACCCTCCTGAGCTCTCCCAGTGCTCTCCCAGTAACCCCAGTATCCCACAGTATCCCCAGTGCTCTCCCAGTAACTCCCAGTGCCTCCCAGTAACCACCAGTAACCCCCAGTGCCCTCCCAGTGACCCTCAAGTCGACTCCCAGTGCTCCCAGTAAACCCCAGTAACTCCCAGTGCTCCCAGTAACCCTCCTGAGGTCTCCCAATGCCCTCTCAGTGCTCCCAGTTACTCCCAGTGCCCTCCCAGTGCTCCCAGTAGAAACTCAAACAGCCCCTCCCCCATTGGCCACGCCCACAAACTGCCCGTTGGCCACGCCCACAAAACCGTCCATCCCCATTGGCCACGCCCACAAATGGTCGCTCCCCATTGGCCACGCCCACAAATGGTTCCGCCCTGTGACCCGCCCACAAACGGTCCCTCATCATTGGCCACGCCCACAAATGGCACCTCCTCATTGGCCACGCCCACAAATGGCACCTCCCCATTGGACACGCCCACACTGATCCCTCCCGTGACCACGCCCACAAGGGTCCCGCCTCATTGGCCACGCCCACAAACCAGTCCCTTCCCACTGGCCACGCCCACAAACGCTCCCTCCCGTGACCACGCCCACAACCAGATCCTCTCTGTGACCACGCCCAAAAATGATACCTCACCATTGGCCACGCCCCTACAAATAGTCTCTGCCCGTGACCACGCCCACAACCAGATCATCTCTGTGGCCACGCCCACAAACAACCACTCCCATTGGCCACGCCCACAAACAATCCCGCCACGTTGACCACGCCCACAAACAGCTCCTCCTGATGGCCATGCCCACAAAGAGCCCTTCGCCCTTGGCCACGCCCACAAAACCTCCCCCGCATTGGCCACGCCCACAAATGGCCCCGCTCCATTTGCCACGCCCACAAATGGTCTCTCCCCGTGACCACGCCCACAACCGGACCCGCCCAATTTGCCACGCCCACAAACGATCCCTCCCCGTTGGCCCCGCCCACAACCGGGCCGTGGCCGTGGCCCCGCCCACCTCGGCGGCCCCAGCCCCGCCAGCCAATAGGCTCCCGCCCGCGATCAGCAGCGTCATGATGACGTCAGCGGTGACGAAAGCGCCCATGATCGGCCCGCCCCCGGCAGGCAGCCGGAACATTCTGGAAAAGGGGGAGGGGGGAGGGGTGACCTCTCCGTGACCTTTGACCCGCTCGTGATGTCACTCCGGGGTGGGGAGGGGCCTCACCTTGCTGAGCTGTCGCCGCTCCTGGGACCGAAAATGAACGAGGGGGGGTGGGGGAGGGCGGGGCTGGATAGCCCCCTCCCCATGAGCCCCCTCCCCCACGGCCCCTCCCCACCCTTTGTTGGGGTGGGGGAGGGGCTAAGAAGCGTCTCACGGGTGGGGGAGGGGGCAAAAATGGGTGGGGGAGGGGCTGGGGAGCCCTTTGGGGGTGGAGGAGGGGCAGAGCAGGGAACCCCAAAAAATGGGGGAGGGGTCCCTCAGGGTGGGGGAGGGGCTGAGGAGGGGTCCCCAGGGGGTGGGGGAGGGGCCGATTCCCCCCAATTCTGCGCCATTCCCCTCCCCCACCCCCCGCCCGGCCACTTCTGCTTTTGGGGGAGGGGCAGCGAGGAGTGGGGGAGGGGCGGGGGTCCCGCCGGGTGGGGGAGGGGCGGGGAAGGACCCCCCGGGGTGGGGGAGGGGCCTCACCGAGCAGCAGCAGGAGGAGACCGAGGGTCCCGGGGGGGCCCATGGCGGCGGTGGGGGAGGGGCGCGGGGCGGGATTGGGTGTGGCGCCTCCGGCCCCGCCCCTTTCTGACCCTGCGGCCACGTGACCCCTCCCAAAACCGCCAAAACTTCCCAATTTCGGGGTTCCCGCTGTGGCCACGCCCCTTTTCGGCAACCCCCGCCCACTCCCCTGCAAGTTCCGTTTTTCATAAACCTTTAAACCCCGCCCCCTTTTTTTGGTACGCGGCCCCTTTAAGATTTAGTGGGCGGGGCCTCAATCCCCTTAAACCCCGCCCACCGCGCGCGGTGATTGGCTGAGCGAGCCGCGCTCTGATTGGCCGCGGAAGAGCGAATAAACCCGGAAGTCGCGCGCTGATTGGCTGAGCGAGCCGCGCTCTGATTGGCCGCGGAAGAGCGAATAAACCCGGAAGTCGCGCGCTGATTGGCTGCGGTGTCGCTTTACACCGGAAGTCGCGCTCTGATTGGTCAGAATCGCTGAGGCGGGGTTAAGGCGGGAAAAGAACGGCGCTGATTGGTCCGTGCCCGCGCAAGGCACGACGGGAAAAGAGCGGCCTGAGGCGGCCCCGCTCGGCGCGACCACCGCGAGTACGAGGGGGGAAATTCGGGAATTTGGGGGGTCCAGGCAGAAACCATTTTGTGGAATTGGGGGGATTTGGGGGATTTTGGGGGGTCTGGACCGGATTTGGGGGGATTTGGGAGAGACCATTTGGTTTTGGGGGAGAATTTGGGGATTTTTGGGCGTCA
The DNA here is from genome assembly GCA_034336665.1 of Luscinia megarhynchos. Classification (NCBI taxonomy): domain Eukaryota; kingdom Metazoa; phylum Chordata; class Aves; order Passeriformes; family Muscicapidae; genus Luscinia; species Luscinia megarhynchos. The sequence continues at coordinate 37,508 of JAPFBE010000068.1, read as the reverse complement.
CGGAGAATTTGGGAAGGTAGAGGGGGGATGGGAGGGACCATTTTATCCTGGGGGGTTTAGGAGGACCATTTCGGGAGATTTTGGGGGATTTTGGGGATTTTGGGGGCATTTTGGGGGGGCTGGGACGAACCATTCGTGTCCTGGGGGGGGTGGGGAGTTAAAATATTCAGGAGGAACTAATTTGGGGTTTTTTTGGGGGGGGGCTCAGATCGATTTTGGGGGATTTGGGAGGGACCATTTGGGGGATTTTGGGGGTTCCCAGGAGGATTTTGGGAGTGCCCAGGAGGATTTTGGGGGTTCCCAGTTGTATTTTGGGAGTACCCAGGTGAATTTTGGGGTTCCCAGGTGGATTTTGGGGGTTCCCAGTTGGTTTTTGGGGTTCCCAGGTGGAATTTGGGTGATCCCAGGCGGATTTTGGGGCTCCCTAGTTAAATTTGGCTGCTCCCATCTGGATTTTGGGGCTCCCAGGTGGATTTCGGGGTTCCCAGTTGGATTTTGGGGGTTCCCAGGTGGATTTTGGGGGGTTCCCATGTGGGATTTTGGTTGATTCCTGGTTAAATTTGGCTGATCCTGCTGGATTTTGGGGCTCCCCAGGTGGATTTTGGGGGTTCCCAGTTGGATTTTGGGGTTCCCAGGTGGATTTTGGGGCTCCCAGGTTAAATTTGGTTTCTCCCATCTAGATTTTGGGTGATCCCTGCTGGATTTTGGGGGTTCCCTAGTTAAATTTGGTTGATCCCAGGTGGATTTCGGGGGCTCCCAGGTGGATTTTGGGGGTTCCCAGTTGGATTTTGGGGTTCCCAGGTGGATTTTGGGGGTTCCCAGGTGGATTTTGGGGCTCCCAGGTGGATTTTGGTTGATCCCAGGTGGATTTTCGGGCTCCCTAGTTAAATTTGGTTACTCCCATCTGGATTTCGGGGTTCCCAGGTGGATTTTGGGGCTCCCTAGTTAAATTTGGCTGATCCCTGGTGGATTTTGGGGTTCCCAGGTGGAATTTGGTTGCTCCCATGTGGGATTTTGTGGCTCCCAAGTGAAATTTGGGTGATCCCAGGTTTGGTTTTGGGGTTCCTGAGTGGATTTGGGGAATTCCTGCTGGATTTTGGGGGTTCCCAGGTGAATTTTGGGGGTTCCCAGGTGGATTTTGGGTCATCCCAGGTGGATTTCGGGGCTCCCAGGTGGATTTTGGGGCTCCCTAGTTAAATTTGGCTGTTCCCATCTGCATTTTGGGGCTCCCAGGTGGATTTTGGGGGTTCCCAGTTGTATTTTGGGGTTCCCAGTTGGATTTTGGGGCTCCCTAGTTAAATTTGGCTGCTCCCATCTGGATTTTGGGGGCTCCCAGGTGGATTTCGGGGTTCCCAGTTGGATTTTGGGGGTTCCCAGGTGGATTTTGGGGGGTTCCCATGTGGGATTTTGGTTGATTCCTGGTTAAATTTGGCTGATCCCTGCTGGATTTTGGGGCTCCCAGGTGGATTTTGGGGGTTCCCAGTTGGATTTTGGGGTTCCCAGGTGGATTTTGGGGCTCCCAGGTTAAATTTGGTTTCTCCCATCTAGATTTTGGGTGATCCCTGCTGGATTTTGGGGGTTCCCTAGTTAAATTTGGCTGATCCCTGCTGGATTTTGGGGCTCCCAGGTGGAATTTGGGGGTTCCCAGGTGGATTTTGGGGCTTCCCAGGAGGATTTTGGGGGTTCCCAGTTGGATTTTGGGCCATCCCAGTTGGATTTTGGGAGTTCCCAGGTGGATTTTGGGGGTTCCCAGTTGGTTTTTGGGGTTCCCAGGTGGAATTTGGGTGATCCCATCTGGATTTTGGGGCTCCCAGGTGGATTTTGGGGCTCCCTAGTTAAATCTGGCTGATCTCAGCTGGATTTTGGGGTTCCCTGGTGGAATTTGGTTGATCCCAGGCGGATTTTGGGGCTCCCTAGTTAAATTTGGTTGATCCCAGGTGGATTTCGGGGCTCCCAGGTGGATTTTGGGGGTTCCCAGTTGGATTTTGGGGTTCCCAGGTGGATTTTGGGGGTTCCCAGGTGGATTTTCGGGCTCCCTAGTTAAATTTGGTTACTCCCATCTGGATTTCGGGGGTTCCCAGGTGGATTTTGGGGGGGTTCCCAGGTGGATTTTGGGGCTCCCAGGTGGAATTTGGTTGCTCCCATGTGGGATTTTTGTGGCTCCCAAGTGAAATTTGGGTGATCCCAGGTTTGGTTTTGGGGTTCCTGAGGTGGATTTGGGGAATTCCTGCTGGATTTTGGGGGGTTCCCAGGTGAATTTTGGGGGGTTCCCAGGTGGATTTTGGGTCATCCCAGGTGGATTTTGGGGTTCCCAGGTGGATTTTGGGAGTTCCCAGTTGGATTTCGGGGCTCCCAGTTGGATTTTGGGGTTCCCAGTTGGATTTTGGGGGTTCCCTAGTTAAATTTGGTTGATCCCAGGTGGATTTTGGGGTTCCCAGTTGGATTTTGGGGTTCCCAGGTGGATTTTGGGAGTTCCCAGTTGGATTTCGGGGCTCCCAGTTGGATTTTGGCTGATCCCAGTTGGATTTTGGGGCTCCCACTTGGATTTTAGTTGATCCCAGGTGCATTTTGGGGCTCCCTAGTTAAATTTGGCAGATCCCATCTGGATTTTGGGTCTCCCACTCACACTTCGAACTCCCAAACAAACCCTCCCCCCCACCCCTGTTCATGTTACCCAACCCCACCCCATTTTCCCAGCCACCCCACCCTCCCACCCCCAATTTCCCTCCCTCACCCCTAACCCCCAAACCAATTTCACAATTTCAATTTTGGGTGTTTCTCCCCAAACCAATTTCACAATTTCAATTTTGGGTGTTTCCCCCAAACCAATTTCACAATTTCAATTTTTGGGTGTTTCCCCCCAAACCAATTTCACAATCTCAATTTTGGGTGTTTCCCCCGAACCAATTTCACAATTTCAATTTTGGGTGTTTCCCCCAAACCAATTTCACAATCTCAATTTTGGGTGTTTCCCCCCCAAACCAATTTCACAATTTCAATTTTTGGGTGTTTCCCCCCAAACCAATTTCACAATTTCAATTTTTGGGTGTTTCCCCCAAACCAATATCACAATTTCAATTTTGGGTGTTTCCCCCCAAACCAATTTCACAATTTCAATTTTGGGTGTTTCCCCCAAACCAATTTCACAATCTCAATTTTGGGTGTTTCCCCCCAAACCAATTTCACAATCTCAATTTTGGGTGTTTCCCCCCAAACCAATATCACAATCTCAATTTTGGGTGTTTCCCCCCAAACCAATTTCACAATCTCAATTTTGGGTGTTTCCCCCCAAACCAATTTCACAATTTCAATTTTTGGGTGTTTCCCCCCAAACCAATTTCACAATTTCAATTTTTTGGGTGTTTCCCCCTCAAACCAATATCACAATTTCAATTTTTGGGTGTTTCCCCCCAAACCAATTTCACAATCTCAATTTTGGGTGTTTCTCCCCCAGGCATGTCCCCGCCGGCTGCAGCCGCTGCCCGCTGCCCGCCCGGCGCTGCTGCGCCAGCCGCTGTGCGCCCTTCTGCCGCCGCTGCTTCCTCGCCTTGAGGCCGAGGCGCTCTGCGGGCTGCTGCACCCCGAGCCCGGGGGCTCAGCCCTGCGCTGGCAGGCAGGCCGATGGCGGCGTCCCGGGCGGCAAGGGACTCGACGGTGCTGGCGCACGTCCTGGCGCTGCTGAACCGGGCGGCGGGCTGGGAGCTGCGGCTGGCGCTGCTGGGCGTGGACGAGGGGATCGCGGGCTACCGGGACGAAGCTGGCGGTGCTGCGAACGCAAGGGCGCGCTACGCTACGCTGGTGCTGGTGTCGCACCGAGCTGTTGGGCGCTGGGCTGACGAGCTGGGGCCGGCGCTAGCTGGGGCGAGCCGCTGCACGGTGTGCGGGGTGCTGCGGAGGCAGGCGCTGGAGAGAGCGGCCAGAGAGATGGGGGCTGACTGGTTAGCTACTGGTGAGTACTGGTTATACTGGTTATACTGGGATGGATTCCTTATACTTTCGTTGTACTGGGTTATACTGGTTGTACTGGTGAGCGGAGCGCTGCACGGTGTAGCGGGGTGCTGTAGGAGGCAGGCTGGAGAGGCGGCTAGAGAGATGGGGGCTGACTGGTTAGCTACTGGTGAGTACTGGTTATACTGGTTATACTGGGATGGATTCCTTATACTCGTTGTACTGGGTTATACTGGTTGTACTGGTCGGGCGGAGCCGCTGCACGTGCTGGGGGTGCTCTTGGAGGCAGGGCGCTGGAGAGAGCGGCCAGGGAGATGGGGGGGCTGACTGGTTGGCCACTGGTGAGTACTGGTTATACTGGTTATACTGGGATGGATTCATTATACTGGGTTATACTGGTTGTACTGGTACGGAGCGCTGCACGTGTCTTGAGGGTGCTCGCGGAGGCAGGCGCTGGAACGGGCAGCTAAAGAGATGGGGGCTGACTGGTTGGCCACTGGTGAGTACTGGTTATACTGGTTATACTGGGATGGATTCATTATACTGGGTTATACTGGTTGTACTGGGCGGGCGGAGCCGCTGCAGTGTCTTGAGGGTGCTCGCGGAGGCAGGCTGGAGAGAGCTGACCAGAGAGATGGGGGCTGACTGGTTAGCTACTGGTGAGTACTGGTTATACTGGTTATACTGGGATGGATTGGTTATTTTGGTTATACTGGTTATACTGGTTATACTGGGATAGATTGGTTATAGTGGCAGGCGCTGGAACGGGCAGCCAGAGAGATGGGAGCTGACTGGTTAGCCACTGGTGAGTACTGGTTATACTGGGATGGACTGGGATAAACTGGATTATACTGGGAGAGGCTTGTGGGACACTGGGAGGGACTAGAGAGGGCGGCTCGGGTGATGGGGGCAAACTGGATCGCTACTGGTGAGTACTGGGAGGGACTGGGTTATACTGGGAGGGGATTGGGAGGGACTGGTTTATACTGGGACGGGGTGGAATAAACTGAGAGGAGACTGGTTAATACTGGGAGGCGCTGGGTTATACTGGTTATACTGAGAGGGGCTGGGTCATACTGGGAAGGACTGGGTTTTACTGGGTTATACTGGGAGGGACTGGGTTATACTGGGAGGGACTGGGAGGGGATTGTGGGGGACTGGGAGGTCACTGGTTCTTACTGGGAGATCACTGCCAATCGCTGGTAGTCAGTGCTGGTCAGCAACGGTCATTGCTGGTCACCAGTGGTCACTACTGGTTATTGCTGGTCACTACTGGTCACCAATGGTCACCAGTGGTCACCAGGAGTCACTGCTGGTCACCAGGGGTCACTACTGGTTGTTAGTGGTCACTGTTGGTTATTGCTGGTCACTGCTGGTCACCAGTGGTCACTGATGGTCACTGTGGGTCACCAATGGTCACTGTGGGTCACTAATGGTCACTACTGGTCACCAGGGGTCACTACTGGTCACCAGGGGTCACTACTGGTCACCAGTGGTCACTACTGGTCATTAGTGGTCACTGGTGGTCACCACTGGTCACTGCTGGTCACCACTGGTCACTGCTGGTCACTGCTGGTCACTCCTGCTCCCCCCAGGCCACAACGCCGACGACGTGGCCGAGACGGTTCTGATGAATTTCCTGCGGGGCGACGTGGCGCGGCTGCGGCGCGCGGCCAACGAGGCCTCGGGGGCCGCCAGTGAGGTCACCGGGGCCACCAGTGATGTCACCGGGGCCACCAACGAGGTCACTGGGGCCACCAACGGCACCGGGGCCACCGACGAGGTCACAGGGGCCACCAATGTCACCATGGCCACCAATGGGACCTCAGGGGCCACCAGCGAGGTCACAGGGGCCACCAATGTCACCATGGCCACCAACGAGGTCGTCGTGGCCACCAATGAGGTCACAGGGGCCACCAACGAGGTCACTGGGGCCACCAACATCACCATGGCCACCAATGAGGTCACTGGGGCCACCAACGACGTCACCATGGCCACCAACGACGTCACCGGGGCCACCAACGACGTCACTGGGGCCACCAACATCACCATGGCCACCAATGAGGTCACAGGGGCCACCAACGTCACCGGGGCCACCAACGAGACCTCAGGGGCCACCAACGAGGTCACAGGAATCACCAATGTCACCGGGGCCACCAACGAGGTCACTGTGGCCACCGGGAGCTCCAGGGAGGTTCCTCCAGTCTCGATGACCTCCAGTGGCCCGACGGGAGCCAACGGTGGCCAAAGGAAACTCTTGGAAAACTCAACGGAATTCCTGGGATCTGCAGCCAGAACGGTGCAAAGCCCAACGGAGATTGTGGAAAACTCAACGGGATTCTTGGAAAACTCCGGAAAACGCGGCGAGAAGCCGAGAGAACGCGGTGATGGGCCAAGAGAATGCCGTGAAAACTCAAGGAGACCCAACGGGAGCCCAACGGAGCCAGTGGGAAACTCAACGGAACTCAACGGGAACCCAACAGAACTCGATGAGAGCCCCACGAAAGCAAACAAGGATCTTAGAAATCCCAACGGGAGCCCAACAGAACTCGGCAGAACCTCAGCAAAACCCGGCGAGAGCGCGAAAAATTGGTTGGGAAAGTCAACAAAACCCAACGAGGACTCAACAGAACTCAAGAGAATTTCGACAGAAGCTGAGGAGAACCCAACGAAAGTGCTGGAAAACTCAACGGAAGACATTGGAATGAAACCCAACGAGAACCCAATGAAAGCCAAGGAGAGCTCAACAGAACCCAACGAGAACTCAACAGAACCCAACGAGAACTCAGCAAAACCCGACGAGAACTCAACAGAACCCGAGAACTCGACAAGAACCAACGAGAACCCAACGAAACCCAATGAGAACCCAACCAAACTCAACGAGAACCCAACCAAACCCAACGAGAACCCAACCAAACTCAACGAGAACCCAACCAAACTCAACGAGAATCCAACCAAACCCAACGAGGACCCAACCAAACCCAACAAGGACTCAACCAAACTCAACGAGAACCCAACCAAACTCAACGAGAACCCAACCAAACCCAACAAGGACTCAACCAAACTCAACGAGAACCCAACCAAACTCAACGAGAACCCAACCAAACCCAACGAGGACCCAACCAAACCCAATGAGAACCCAACCAAACTCAACGAGAACCCAATAAAACTCAACAAGGACTCAACAAAACCCAACAAGAACCCAACCAAACCCAACAAGAACCCAACCAAACCCAACAGGGACCCAACCAAGCCCACCAAGAGCGCGCCCAAGCCCGCCGATCCGGTGGTGCCGCGGCTGAAGCCGCCATGCACGCCGGGCGCGAGAAGGAGATCGTGTTTCACGCCTCACTACCTTGGGCTGCCCACGCCAGCGCCGAGTGCCGGCATCGCCGCTGGCCTTCCCGCTGGCACCAAGGGCGCCAGCTGCAGGAGCTGGAGGCCCTCGCCGCGGCCGGGCGGCGGCGCTGGCGCCTCGGGCGGGCGGCTGGCTGAAGCTGCGGCCCGGTGGCGCTTGGCGCCGGGGGCGCAGCGCGGCTGCGGGCCGTGGCCAGCGGCGAAGCTGTGCATGGCCTACGTGCTGCTGGCCGCTGGACAGGGGCCGGCCCAAGGTGGCGCTGGGCAAGCCGCTCAGGGCTGCTGCCGAGCGAGGGGCGCTACTGGGGGGGGGTGGTCACTGGGGGGTGGTCAAGGGGTGGTGGCCAGGATGGGGTGGTGGGTACTGGGAGGGTGGTGGTCAGGAGGGTGGTGGTCACTGGGGGGTCAAGGGGTGGTGGTCACCAGGATGGGGGTGGTGGGTACTGGGAGGGTGGTGGTCAGGAGGGTGGTGGTCACTGGGGTGGTGGTCAAGGGTGTGGTGGCCACGGGGCTGTGGCTGCAGGGTTGGTGGTCAAGGAGCTGGTGGCCACCAGGATGGGGGTGATGGGTACTGGGAGGGTGATGGTCAGGAGGGCAGTGGTCACTGGGGTGGTGGTCACCAGGATGGGGGGTGGTGGCCACGGGGCTGTGGCTGCAGGAGCAGCGGTGGCCACGATCCCGGTGGTCAGGTGGGGTGTGGTGGTCACAGTGGTCACCCAGAGCTGGGTGTGAGTGGTCACAGTGGTCACTCAGGGCTGGGTGTGAGTGGTCACAGTGGTCACTCAGGGCTGGGTGCTGGTGGTCACAGTGGTCACAGTGGTCACTACAGCTGGGTGCTGGTGGTCACTCAGAGCTGGGTGCTGGTGGCCACAGTGGTCACTCAGGGCTGGGTGCTGGTGGTCACAGTGGTCACTCAGGGCTGGGTGCTGATGGTCACAGTGGTCACTCAGAGCCGGGTGCTGGTGGTCACCCAGGCTGGGTGCTGGTGGCCACAGTGGTCACTCAGGGCTGGTTGTGGATGGTCACAGTGGTCACTCAGAGCAGGGTGCTGGTGGTCACAGTGGTCACAGTGGTCACCCAAACCCGGGTGCCCGGTGGTCACAGTGGTCACTCAGGGCTGGTTGTGGGTGGTCACAGTGGCCACAGTGGTCACAGTGGTCACTCAGGGCTGGTTGTGGATGGTCACAGTGGTCACTCAGACCCGGGTGCCGGCCACAGCCGCCCCCGGCCCCGGCCGGTGCAGGTGCAGCTCAGGGCCAGCCTGAGACAGCCCAGCGGCGCCCCGCCTGAGGGGCTCGGGCCGGCCGGAGGGACCTGGGGGACATCTGGGACTTCTGAGGGGACACTGGGGACATCTGGGGTGGCCTTGGGGACATCTGGGGACATCTGAGGGACACTGGGGACATCTGGGGTGGCCTTGGGGACATCTGGGGACAGCTGGGATGGCCTTGGGGACATCTGGGGACAGCTGGGACTTCTGAGGGACATTTGGGGACAGCTGGGGGTGGCCTTGGGGACATCTGGGGACATCTGAGGGGACACTGGGGACATGTGGGGTCGCCTTGGGGACATTTTGGGTGGCTTTGGGGACATCTGGGACTTCTGAGGGGACACTGGGGACATGTGGGGTGGCCTTGGGGACATTTTGGGTAGCTTTGGGGACATCTGGGACTTCTGAGGGGACACTGGGGACATGTGGGGTGGCCTTAGGGACATCTGGGGACATCTGGAGTGGCCTTAAGGACATTTTAGGGTGGCTTTGGGGACATCTGGGACTTCTGAGGGGACATTTGGGGATATCTCGGGTGGCCTTGGGGACATCTGGGGACATTTGGCGTGGCCTTGGGGACATCTGGGACTTCTGAGGGGACACTGGGGACGTTTCAGGTGGCCTTGGGGACAGTTGGAACTTCTGAGGGGACATTTGGGGCCATTTCAGGTGGCCTTGGGGACATCTGGGGACAGCTGGGGTAGCCTTGGGGGGCATTTTTGGGGCGGCTTTGGGGACATCTGGGACTTCTGAGGGGACATTTGGGGACAGCTGGGGTGGCCTTGGGGACATCTGGGGACATCTGAGGGGACACTGGGGACAGCTGGGGTGGCCTTGGGGACATCTGGGGGTGGCCCTGGGGACATTTTGGGTGGCTTTGGGGACATTTGGGGACACCAGGGGGTGGCCTTGGGGACATCTGGGAGTTGTGAGGGGACATTTGGGATGGCTCTGGGGACATTTGGGGACATCTGGGGTGGCCTTGGGGACATCGGGGGTGGCCTTGGGGACAGCTGGGATTTCTGAGATTTTTTTGGGACATTTTGGGGTCCTTGGGGACATTTTTGGGACAATTTTTGGGTCCCTTGGGGACATTTTTTGGGATCTTTTGGGGACAATTTTGGGACATTTTTGGGGATATTTTGGGGTCCCTTAGCCACATTTTTGGGGTCCCTCGGTGACATTTTTGGGGGACATTTTTCGGGTCACTTGAGAACATTTTTGGGACATTTTAGGGAGAATTTTGGGGCATTTTTGGGGTCCCTTGGTGACGTTTTTGGGACATTTTTAGGGAAAATTTTGGGACCTTTTTGGGATCCCTTGGGGACATTTTTTGAGCATTTTTAGGGACTAAATTGGGACATTTTTGGGGTTCCCTGGTGACATTTTTGGCACATTTTTGGGATCCCTTGGGGACATTTTTGGGATATTTTTAGGGACATTTTTGGGATATTTTTAGGGACATTTTTGGGGCATTTTTGGGGTTCCCTGGTGACATTTTTGGAACATTTTTAGGGACAAATTTGGGATATTTTTGGGGTCCCTTGGGGACATTTTTTGGGGCGATTTGGGGACATTTTGGGGTCCCGTGGAGGCGTTTTGGGGACAATTTTGGGGTTCCCTGGGGACATCTTAGGGACATTTTTGGGGTTCCCTGGTGACATTTTTGGGACATTTTTGGGGTCCCTTGGGGACGTTTTTGGGACATTTTTAGGGACAATTTTGGGATATTTTTGGGGTACCTTGGTGACATTTTTGAGGGGGGTTTGGGGACATTTTGGGGTCCCTTGGGGACAATTTTGGGATCCCTTGGGGACATTTTAGGGACATTTTTAGGGACTAAATTGGGGCATTTTTGGGGTTCCCTGGGGACATTTTCGGGACATTTTAGGGACAATTTTGGGATATTTTTGGGGTCCCTTGGGGACATTTTTTGGGGCGGTTTGGGGACGTTTTGGTGTCCCTTGGAGGCGTTTTGGGGACAATTTTGGGGTTCCCTGGGGACATTTTAGGGACATTTTTGGGGTCACTTGGGGACAATTTTGGGTCACTTGGTGACACTTTTGGGACATTTTTGGGGAAAATTTTGGGACATTTTTGGGACATTTTAGGGACAAATTTGGGACATTTTTGGGGTTCCCTGATGACATTTTTGGGACATTTTAGGGACATTTTTGGGACATTTTTGGGGTTCCCTGATGACATTTTTGGGACATTTTAGGGACATTTTTGGGACATTTTTGGGGTTCCCTGGTGACATTTTTGGGACATTTTTAGGGACAAAATGGAAAATTTTTGGGGTTCCCTGGTGACATTTTTGGGACATTTTTGGGATCCCTTGGGGACATTTTTGGGATATTTTTAGGGACATTTTTGGGATATTTTTAGGGACATTTTTGGGGCATTTTTGGGGTTCCCTGGTGACATTTTTGGAACATTTTTAGGGACAATTTTGGGATATTTTTGGGGTCCCTTGGGGACATTTTTTGGGGCGGTTTGGGGACATTTTGGGGTCCCGTGGAGGCGTTTTGGGGACAATTTTGGGGTTCCCTGGGAACATCTTAGGGACATTTTTGGGGTCACTTGGGGACAATTTTGGGTCACTTGGGGACATTTTAGGGACAATTTTGGGTCCCTTGGTGATATTTTGGGCACATTTTTGGGGAAAATTTTGGGACATTTTAGGGACAATTTTGGGACATTTTTGAGGTCCCTTGGAGACATTTTTGGGACATTTTTAGGGACAAAATTGGAACATTTTTGGGGTTCCCTGGTGACATTTTTGGGATATTTTTGGGGTCCCTTGGGACAATTTTTGGGACATTTTTAGGGACAATTTTGGGATATTTTTGGGATTCCCTGATGACATTTTTGGCACATTTTTGGGATCCCTTGGTGACATTTTTGGGATATTTTTAGGGACATTTTTGGGATATTTTTGGGGTTCCCTGATGACATTTTTGGGATGTTTTTAGGGAAAATTTTGGGACATTTTGGGTTCCCCTGGTGACGTTGTTGGGACATTTTTAGGGAAAATTTTGGAACATTTTTGGGGTCCCTTGGAGACGTTTTTGGGCCGTTAAACCCCGGGCGGGCGGAGGGGGCGTGGCCAGCCGGGTTTATGCAAATGAGCCGCGGCCGCCAGCTCATTAATAAATAACAAATAATAATAAAATAATAAATAAATCATAAAGTAATAAATAAATAATAAAAGCGATGAAACGCGAATTATGCAAATGAGGCTCCTTTGTCAGCGCGCGCTCATCAAAACGCGCGTTATGCAAATGAGGAGCGCGGGCACGCCGGAAGTGCCGATATGCAAATGAGATATGCAAATAAGGGAAGGGGCGGGGCCGGATTTCCGCATAAGAGGCGGGCGGTGGCGCGGGGGTGACGTCACTTCCGTCGCGCGGCGGGTGACGTCACGAGGCAATGGCGGCGCCGCGGGTGTCGCTGGGGCCGCTGAAGGAGCCGCTGGGGCTGATGCGGGCCCTGCAGTGGGTGCGGGACTGGGCGGACTGGGGGGACTGGGAGCGACTGGGGAGCGGGACTGGAGGGACTGGGAGGGACTGGGAGCGGGACTGGGGGAACTGGGAGCGGGACTGGGGGGACTGGGAGCGACTGGGAGGAACTGGGAGGGACTAGGAGCGGGACTGGAGAGACTGGGAGCGACTGGGAGGAACTGGGAGCGGGACTGGGAGGACTGGGAGCGGGACTGGGGAAATGGGAGGGACTGGGAGCGACTGGGGAGGGACTGGGAGGGACTGGGAGCGGGACTGGGAGGAACTGGGAGGGACTAGGGAGCGGGACTGGAGAGACTGGGAGCGACTGGGAGGGACTGGGAGGGACTGGGAGCGGGACTGGGGGAAATGGGAGGGACTGGGAGCGACTGGGAGGGACTGGGAGCGGGACTGGGACAAACTGGGAGCGACTGGGAGCGACTGGGTGCTGAGACTGGGCGGACTGGGATAAACTGGGAGGGACTGGGAGCCGGACTGGAGAGACTGGGATAAACTGGAGGGACTGGGAGGCGGGACTGGAGGGACTGGGAGGCGACTGGAAGGAACTGGGAGGCGGGACTGGGGAAATGGGAGGGACTGGGAAGCGGGACTGGGACAGACTGGGATAAACTGGGAGAGACTGGGAGGGACTGGGAGGGACTGGGCAGACTGGGAGCGGAGCTGGGGGAACTGGGAGGCGACTGGGAGGGACTGGGATAAACTGGGAGGCGACTGGGAGGCGGGACTGGGGGAACTGGGACAGACTGGGAGCGGGACTTGGAGGGACTGGGAGCGGGACTGGGGGAACTGGAAGCGACTGGGGGCCGGATTAGGGGAGGAGTGGGAGGGACTGGGAGTGGAACTGGGACAAACTGGGAACGATTGGGAGGGGACTGGGAGTGACTGGGATGGGCTGGGAGGGAACTGGGGGGAACTGGGAGGGGCTGGGAGTGGATTGGGGGGAGTGGGAGGGGACTGGGAGGGGACTGGAGTGAACTGGGAGGGAACTGGGAGGGACTGGGAGTCACTGGGGGGGACTGGGATGGACTGGGAGGGACGGGGATGGACTGAAAGCGGAACTGGGAGCAACTGGGAGCAACTGGGAGCAGAACTGGGGGAACTGGGAGCGACTGGGGGAGAACTGGGATATACTGGGAGGGGATTGGAACGAACTGGGAGTGACTGGGAATAACTGGGAAGGGACTGGGAGGGGAACTGGGGGGACTCCAGAGGTAACTGGGAGTCACTGGGATGGACTGGGGGGAACTGGGATGAACTGGGAGGGGACTGGGAAGGAACTGGGAGGAACTGGGAAGGAACTGGGAGGAACTGGGAGGAACTGGGATGAACTGGGATGGACTGGGATGAACTGGGATGGGACTGGGATGAACTGGGAGGAACTGGGATGGGACTGGGATGAACTGGGATGGGACTGGGATGAACTGGGAGGGACTGGGAGGAACTGGATCCAAATTTTGGGAATTTTGAAGAATTTTTGGGGAATTTTTTTCGAATTTTTTTTTTCCTTCCAAAATCGGAAATTTGGGAATTTTTTGGTTTTTTTTTAAAAATCCCAATTTTGGGAGATTTAATTAAAATTAATTAAATGTTAATTGTGGCAATTAAAGTTAATTAAAGAGATTTTAATTTGGATTCAAATATTAATTAAAATTTAAATTAATTTCAAATTAAAATCCTGGATTAATTTTGATTAGAGGATCAGCTTTAATTAATTGAAACTTCAATTAAATTGATTTTAATTTGGCTTAATTAATTTAATTTAATAGGTTTTAATTTTTAATATTAAGGTAATTAATGCAATAAATCTAATTTATTTTTAATTAAATTTAATTGGTAAGATTTGGATAAAATCTTAAATTTTTAATATTTTAATTTGCCTTGCTCTAAATTAACTAAAACTTTCTAATTACGAATTTAATTACTTAAAAAAAAATTATTAATTAAAGTTTTGATTTAATTAAAACTGAATTTTAAGCAATTTTGGCCTCAAAAATCCCAAATTTTTCCCAAATTTTCCCAATTTTTTGTCAAATTTTTCCCTCCAAAATCTCAAATTTTTTCTGAATTTCCTCATTTTCCACCAGTTTTTTTTCCTCAAAATCCCAAATTTTAAAAAATTTTCTGATTTCTCGCCAATTTTTTTTCCTCAAAAATCTTAAATTTCTTCAAGTTTTCCCATTTTTGTCAAATTTTTACCCCAGAAATCCCAAATTTTTAATAATTTCACTTTTTTAAATCAAATTTTTCCCCAAAAATCCCAAATTTCCCCAAATTTCCCCATTTTTGTCAAATTTTAACCTAAAAATCCCAAATTTTAAATAATTTCAATTTTTTTAAATCAAATTTTTACCACAAAAATCCCAAATTTTAAAAAAATTTTTCTCATTTTTTGTCAAATTTTTACCCCAAAAATCCCAAATTTTAAATAATTTTAGTTCTTTCATCAAATCTTTTCCTCAAAAAACCCAAAATTTAAATAATTTCACTTTATTTTCATCGAATGTTTTCCTCAAAAATCCCAAATTTTAAATAATTTGAGTTTTTCATCAAATCTTTTCCTCAAAACCCCAAATTTTAAAAAATTTTTCCCAATTTCTCACCAATTTTTTTTCCTCAAAAATCCCAAATTTTCTAAAATTTCTTTTTCATCAAATGTTTTCCTCAAAAATCCCAAATTTTAAATAATTTCAATTTTTTTCCATCAAATCTTTTCCTCGAAAATTCCAAATTTTAAAAATTTTTCTCGATTTCTCGCCCATTTTTTTCCTCAAAAATCCCAAATTTATCAAAATTTGTTTTTCATCAAATCTTTTTCTCAAAAATCCCAAAATTTAAATAATTTCACTTTATTTTCATCAAATCTTTTCCTCAAAAATCCCAAATTTTAAATAATTTCACTTTATTTCCATCAAATCTTTTCCTCAAAAATTCCAAATTTTAAAAAAATTTTCACAATTTCTCACCAATTTTTTTTCCTCAAAAATCCCAAATTTTCTAAAATTTCTTTTTCATCAAATGTTTTCCTCAAAAATCCCAAATTTTAAATAATTTCAATTTTTTTCCATCAAATCTTTTCCTCGAAAATTCCAAATTTTAAAAATTTTTCTCGATTTCTCGCCCATTTTTTTCCTCAAAAATCCCAAATTTATCAAAATTTGTTTTTCATCAAATCTTTTTCTCAAAAATCCCAAATTTTAAAAAATTTCACTTTATTTTCATCAAATCTTTTGCCTCAAAAATCCCAATTTTAAAGAATTTTTCCCAATTTCTCACCAATTTTTTTTCCTCAAAAATCCCAAATTTTCTAAAATTTCTTTTTCATCAAATGTTTTCCTCAAAAATCCCAAATTTTAAATAATTTCAATTTTTTTCCATCAAATCTTTTCCTCGAAAATTCCAAATTTTAAAAATTTTTCTCGATTTCTCGCCCATTTTTTTCCTCAAAAATCCCAAATTTATCAAAATTTGTTTTTCATCAAATCTTTTTCTCAAAAATCCCAAATTTTAAAAAATTTCACTTTATTTTCATCAAATCTTTTGCCTCAAAAATCCCAATTTTAAAGAATTTTTCACAATTTCTCACCCATTTTTTTTCCTCAAAAATCCCAAATTTTCTAAAATTTCTTTTTCATCAAATCTTTTCCTCAAAAATCCCAAGTTTTAAATAATTTCACTTTATTTTGATCAAATCTTATGCCTCAAAAATCCCAAATTTTAAAGAGTTTTTCCCAATTTCTCACCGTTTTTTTCCCCCAAAAATCCCAAATCTCCCCGAATTTCCGGTTCCCTGCCCGGAATTGTCGAATTTTGGGGATTTTCCCGAATTTCCCGTTTTTTCCCCCAGTTTTTCTCCATCTTCGCCTTCGCCACCTGCGGCGGCTTCGAGGGGAGCGTCACGCACCGGGTCACCTGCGAGGGGCGCGAGAACCACTCGGTGACAGCCGAGTTCGGGTACCCCTTCAGGTGAGGGACACACCTGGGACACACCTGGGACACACCTGGGACAGGTGAGAGACACCTGGGACACACCTGGGACAGGTGAGAGACACCTGGGACAGGTGAGAGATACTTGAGACACACCTGGGACAGGTGAGAGACACCTGGGACAGGTGAGACACACCTGGGACACACCTGGGACAGGTGAGAGACACCTGGGACAGGTGAGAGACACCTGGGACACACCTGGGACAGGTGAGACACACCTGGGACACACCTGGGACAGGTGAGATACAGGTGAGACACACCTGGGACAGGTGAGAGACACCTGGGACACACCTGGGACACACCTGGGACAGGTGAGAGACACCTGGGACACACCTGGGACAGGTGAGAGACACCTGGGACAGGTGAGATACAGGTGGGACACACCTGGGACAGGTGAGAGACACCTGGGACAGGTGAGAGATACTTGAGACACACCTGGGACAGGTGAGAGACAGGTGAGACACACCTGGGACAGGTGAGATACAGGTGGGACACACCTGGGACAGGTGAGAGACACCTGGGACACACCTGGGACACACCTGGGACACACCTGGGACAGGGTGAGAGACACCTGGGACAGGTGAGATGTACTTGAGACACACCTGGGACAGGTGAGAGATACTTGAGACACACCTGGGACAGGTGAGAGATACTTGAGACACACCTGGGACAGGTGAGATACGCCTGGAACACACTTGGGACACTTGAGATACAGGTGGGACACACCTGGGACAGGTGAGAGACACCTGGGACAGGTGAGACACACCTGGGACACACCTGGGACAGGTGAGAGACACCTGGGACACACCTGGGACACACCTGGGACAGGTGAGAGACACCTGGGACACACCTGGGACAGGTGAGATACAGGTGGGACACACCTGGGACACGTGAGAGATACTTGAGACACACCTGGGACAGGTGAGACACACCTGGGACACACCTGGGACACACCTGAGACAGGTGAGAGACACCTGGGAGAGGTGAGAGACACCTGGGACACACCTGGGACAGGTGAGACACACCTGGGACACACCTGGGACACACCTGGGACAGGTGAGACTCACCTGGGACACACCTGGGACAGAGCAGATACTCCTGGGACGCACCTGGGACAGGTGAGAGACACACCTGGGACAGGTGAGAGATACTTGAGACACACCTGGGACACACCTGGGACAGGTGAGAGATACTGAGATACACCTGGGACAGGGCAGACACACCTGGGACACACCTGGGACAGGGCAGATGCCACTGGGACACAGTGTACAGCTGATGATCAGGTGGGACACACCTGGGACAGGTGAGACTCACCTGGGACACACCTGGGACAGGGCAGATACTCTTGGGACAGGTGAGATACAGGTGGGACACACCTGGGACAGGTGAGAACAAACCCTAGGAGTAGGAGGACACACCTGGGACAGGACTGAGAGACACCTGGGACACACCTGGGGCAGGTGAGGCAGGTGAGTCGGGTGGGACAGGTGAGGGGACACTGGGAAGGCGACGTGGGACACAGGCTGGGGACGGGGTGGGACAGGTGAGCCCAGGGACAGGTGAGAGGGGTGGGACAGGTGAGACAGGAAACGTGGGACAGGTGAGCACAGGACAGGTGACGACAGGTGGGAGCGCTGGGACAGGTGAGAGCTAGGACAGACCTGAGACGGAGTGGGACACGTGGGACCCCTGGGACAGGTGAGACCCCAGGACAGGTGAGCGTGGGTGGGATAGAGTGGGCTGGGACAGGTGAGCCAGGACAGTGAGAGGCGAGAGGGTGGGACAGGTGAGGTGGGTCGGGACAGGTGAGAGGGCGGGACAGGTGAGCCAGGACAGGTGAGGTGGAGTGGGACAGGTGAGCCAGGACAGGTGAGCCAGGACAGGTGAGGTGGAAGGTGCAGGAGGGTTCAAAGTGGCCCCAGGTGTGACCCCCAGGTGTGTCCAAGCCCTCCCAGGTGACCCCAGGTGTATCCAGGTGACCTCCAGGTAACCCAGGTGTGCCCAGAGTAAACCCCAGGTGTGACCTCAGGTGTGTCCAGCACCCCCAGGTGTGTCCAGGTGATCCACAGGTGTATCCAAGGTGTGTCCAGGTGTATCCAGGTGATTTCAGCTGTATTCAGGTGATTCTCAGGTGTGAGCCCAGGTGTGAGCCCAGGCGTATCCAGGTAACCCTCAGGTGTGACTCCAGGTGTGTCCACAGCCCGCCCCTTGTGTCGGGATAACCCCAGGTGTGACCCCCAGGTGTATCCCGAGGTGACCCCAGGTGTGACCCCAGGTGCTGCCCAGGTGTACCCCAGGTCGGGTGACCCCAGGTGTGACCCCCAGGTATACCCCTGACCCCAGCGTGATCCAGGCAGGTGTGCTCAGGTGACTCCCAGGTGACCCCAGGTGTGACCCCAGGTATATCGTGACCCCAGGTACGTTCAGGTGACCCCAGGTGTGACCCCAGGTGTGACCCCAGATGTGCCCAGGTGACGCAGGTGACCCCAGAGTGTGACCCCAGGTGGCTATCCAGGTGACTGGCGTACGTGTGACCCCAGGGTGGCAGGTACCCCAGATGACCCCAGGTGTATCCCATTGTCCAGGTGACCCCCAGATGTGTGACCCCAGGTGACCAGGTTCCCCAGGTGTGACCCCAGGTACATCCAGCGTGACCCCCAGGTGTGCCCAGGTGACCTCAGGTGATTCCAGGTGTGACCACAGGTGTGCCCAGGTGACCCCAGGTGGCCCAGTGCCCCCAGTGACCTCAGGTGTGACCCCAGGTGATCCCCAGGTGACCCCAGGTGACCTCAGGTGTGACCCCAGGTGTGACCCCAGGTGTGCCCAGGTGACCCTCAGGTGTGCCCAGGTGACCCCAGGTGACCTCAGGTGTGACCCCAGGTGTGCCCAGGTGACCTCAGGTGACCCCAGGTGTGACCCCAGGTGCGCTCCCCTCCCCAGGTTGAACCACGCCGTGTTCCAGCCGTCTCTGACTCACCTGTGCAACCACACCTGGCCCAAGGACGTTCACCTGGTGGGCGATTTCTCCTCGGCCTCATGGGTTCTTCGGTATGCGTCGCGTCAGCCTTCCTGTACAGCCTGGGGGGCCCTGAGCTACCTGGGCTACCTGCACCTGTACAGGTGTGCGGGGTCCGCCTGCCCCTCATGGTGAGAGTGAGCACAGGGGTTACCTGTACAGGTGTGCTCAGGTGGGATTTACCTGCACAGGTGTGTTCAGGTGTGTTCAGGTGGGATTGGGCAGGTGAGGCTGTACCTGGGCTACCTGCACCTGTACAGGTGTGCGGGGTCCCTGCCTGCCCCCTCATGGTGAGTGATGGGGGGTTACCTGTACAGGTGTGCTCAGGTGGGATTACCTGTCCAGGTGTGCTCAGGTGTGCTCAGGTGGGATTGGGCAGGTGAGGCTGTACCTGGGCTACCTGCACCTGTACAGGTGTGCGGGGTCCCTTACCTGCCCCTCATGGTGAGTGATCGTGGGGATTTACCTGTACAGGTGTGCTCAGGTGGGATTTACCTGTACAGGTGCTGGGAGCTCACGCCTGCACCCTCGCATGGTGAGTGATAGTGGGGGATTTACCTGTACAGGTGTGCTCAGGTGTGTTCAGGTGGGATTGGGCAGGTGAGGCTGTACCGGGCTACCTGCACCTGTCCAGGTGTGCGGGGTCGCCTGCCACTCATGGTGAGTGGCGAGCACAGGTACAGGTGTGCTCAGGTGGGATTGGGCAGGTGAGGCTCAGGTGGGATATCTGCACCTGTCCAGGTGTGCGGGGTCCCGCCTGCCCCTCATGGTGAGTGATCATGGGGGATTTACCTGCACAGGTGTGCTCAGGTGGGGTCTGGGAGCTCAGACAGGTGGGATTTACTTGCACAGGTGTGCTCAGGTGGGATTTGCTTGTATAGGTGGGATTTACCTGTCCAGGTGTGCTCAGGTGGGTTTGGGCAGGTGAGGCTGTACCTGGGCTACCTGCATCTGTACAGGTGTGCTCAGGTGGGATTTACCTGCACAGGTGTGCGGGGGTCCCGCCCTGCCCCTCATGGTGAGTCATGGTGGGATTTACCTGCACAGGTGTGTGCTCAGGTGTGTTCAGGTGTGTTCAGGTGGGATTGGGCGGGTGAGGCTGTACCCGGGCTACCTGCACCTGTCAGGTGCCTGAGGTCCCGCCTGCCCCTCATGGTGAGTAATGGGGGGATTTCACCTGTACAGGTGTGCTCAGGTGGGATTTACCTGTGACGGGTGCGTCCCACCCTGCCCCTCATGGTGAGTGATGGGGGTTACCTGTACAGGTGTGCTCAGTTGGGATTTACTTGTCCAGGTGTGCTCAGGTGTGCTGAGGTGGGATTGGGCAGGTGAGGCTGTACCTGGGCTACCTGCACCTGTACAGGTGGGGCGGGGTCCGCGCCTGCCCCTCATGGTGAGTGATGGGTGGGATTTACCTGCACAGGTGTGCTCCAGGTGGGGTCTGGGAGCTCAGACAGGTGGGATTTACTTGCACAGGTGTGCTCAGGTGTGCTCAGGTGGGATTTGCTTGTATGGGTGGGATTTACCTGTCCAGGTGCAGGTGTGCTCAGGTGGGTTTGGGCAGGTGAGGCTGTGCCTGGGCTACCTGCACCTGTCCAGGGTGTGCTCAGGTGGGGTCTGGGAGCTCAGAGACAGGTGGGATTTACTTGCACAGGTGGGATTTACTTGTCCAGGTGTGCTCAGGTGTGCTCAGGTAAAGAGCTCAGACAGGATTTACCTGCCCAGGTGTGCTCAGGTGTGTCCAGGTGTGATCTGGGAGCTCAGACAGGTGGGATTTACTTATCCAGGTGTGCTCAGGTAGGATTTACCTGGACAGGTGTGCTCAGGTGTGCCCAGGTGTGGTGGGAGAGCTTGTACAGGTGGGATTTTACCCTTTAGTCCCAGGTGCCCTGTGGCTCCACTGTTGGTTTTACCTGTATCTGGTGTCTAAGGATTTTTTCCTGAGTTTTTCCACCCTCAGAGTTTTTTCGAAATGAGTGTTTTTAGATTTTCTTTTCCTCTTGTGTTCCACAAAATTCCTTTTTGGGCATTGTTTTAAAATTATTTTGCTTTTTTTTGGGGTTTTTTTTTGCTGGAATTGGGGTGGAATTTTTGGGCTCACCTGGCTGGAATTTGGGAGAATTTTGGTGAAATTTTAACAAAATTTGTCAGAATTTGGAGGAATTTTGGTGACATTTTGGTGAAATTTTGGAGATTTTGGTGGAATTTTGGAGATTTTGGTGGAAATTTTGGGATTTATTGGTGAAATTTTGGTGGTTTTGGTGAAATTTTGGGGATTTTGGTGACATTTTGGGGATTTCAGTGACATTTTGAGTATCTGGTGAAATGAGCATTTTTGGTGAAATTTTGGAGATTTTGGTGATTTTTGGTGAGATCTTTGCAGGGATTTTGGTGAAAATTTTGGAGGTTTTGAGTGAAATTTTGGGGATTTTGGGGTGGAATTTTTGGGATTTTGGTGGGTTTGGGGATTTTGGTGAAATTTTGGGGATTTTGGTGAATTTTTGGGGGTTTTGTGGAATTTTGGGGGATCTGGGTGGAATTCTGGTGATTTTGGTGAAATTTTGGGGATTTTGGATGAGATTTTGGGGGATTTTGGTGGAATTTTGGTGATTTTGATGATTTTGGGTGGAATTTTAGTGATTTTGGTGAAATTTTGGTGAAATTTTGGTGAAATTTTTATGAAATTTTGGGGATTTTGGTGCGAAATTTTGGGGGATTTTTGGGGTGAAAATTGGGGGATTTTGGTGAAATTGGGGATTTGGGTGGAATTTTGGGGGTTTTGTGGTGGAAATTTGGGGATCTGGGTGGAATTTTTAGATTTCAGTGGAATTTTAGAGGATTTTTGAGCAAAATTTTGAAGTTTTGACCCAAATTTTGGCGTTCCTGAGTGAGATTTTGGGGTTCTGGGATGGAATTTTCTTTGGGAATTCGATGGAATTTAGGTTTAACCCTTTCTGCCCCTTCCCTCTCCTGCTGCCTCTGAAGAAGGACCCCAGGTAAGTTCCTCAAAATTCCCATCAAAATTCCCGGTTTCAAATTCTACATTTTCTACCTAAAATTTCCGCATTTTATTTTTTCCTAAAAGTTCCCATTTTCTTCCCAAAATTCCCCATTTATCTCACCAAAAATTTTCCCTGTCTCCCAAAATCTCGATTTTCTCTAAAAATTCCCATTTTTCTCCCTAAAATTCCCATTTTCTACCCAAAATTGCCATTATTTTCTTCCCAAAATTCCGTTTTTCTCTCAAAATTCCCATTTTCTCCCTAAAATTCCGTTTTTCTCTCTCAAAGATTCCCATTTTCTTACCAAAATTCACATTTCTTTCCCAAAAATCCCATTTTTTCCCAAAATCTCAGTTTTGTCAAATTCCCATTTTCTTCCAAATTCCCAATTTTTTCTCCCCAAAGATTCATTTTTCTTCTTCAAGAATTCCCTCTCAAAATTACCATTTTTTCAATCAAAAATTTAGCATTGTTTTTTCCCCAAAATTCAGTTTTTCTCCTATAATTCCTTTTTTCTTCCCAAAATTCCCATTATCTCCCCAAAATTCCCATTGTTTTTCTCCCAAAAAGATTCCCATTTTTCTCCCTCAAAAATTCCCACTTTTTCTCCCTAAAAGTTCTCATTTTTCCTCCCAAAATTCCCATTTTTCCAAAAATCCCATTTTTCTTCCTAAAATTCCATTGTTCTTTCTAAAACTCCATTTTTTTCCCAAAGTTCCGTTTTTTCCCCAAAATTCCCATTTTTTCTCTCAAAATTCCCATTTTCTCCTAAAATTCCCGTTTTTTCCTCCCAAAATTCCCATTTTTTATCCCAAAACTCCCATTATTTTTCCCCAAATTTCACATTTTTTCTCCACAAAATTACCATTTTTCTATCAAAATTCTTATTTTTCTTTTCCAAATTCCCATTTTCTTCCCAAAAAATCCCATTTTTTCCCCAAAGTTCTCATTTTCCTAAAATTACCATTTTTTGCTACCCCAAAATTCCCAGTATTTTTCAAAAATTGGATTTTTTCTCACAAAATTACCATTTTTTAATCAAAATTAGCATTATTTTCTCCCAAATTCCCATTTTTCTCCCCAAAATTCCCATTTTCTCCTAAAATTCCTATTGTTCTTTCTAAAAATTCTCATTTTTCCCCAAAATTCTCATTATTTTTCCTAAAATTCCCTTTTTTCCCGAAAATTCCCATTATTTTTTCCCAAACTTCCCATTTTTCTCTCAAAATCGTATTTTTTCCCAAAATTCTCATTTTACTAAAATTCTCATTTCTTTTCCAAAATTCCCATTTTTCCTCCCAAAATTCCCATTTTCTTCCAAATCCCCATTATTTTCCCAAATTCCCATTTTTTTCTCCACAAAATTGCCAGTTTTTTCTTTCAAAATTTCATTTCTTCCCCAAAAAGTCCCATTTTTCCCCAAAGTTCTCATTTTTTTCCTAAAATTTCCCATTTTTTCTTCATTAAAATTCCCCATGTTTTTCCTTCTAAAATTCCCATTTCTCTTCTCAAAATTTCAATTTTCTCCCCAAAATTCCATTGTTTTTTCCCAAATTTTCCCATTTCTTTCTCCACAAAAATTACCATTTTTTCTATCAAAAATTTCCCATTTTCTTTTTCAAAAATTCCCATTTCTTCCCCAAAAATCCCATTTTTTCCCCAAAGTTCTCATTTTTCTTTCCAAAATTCCCATTTTTCCTCCCAAAATTCCCATTTTTCTACCCCAAAATTCCCATTTTCTTCCCAAAATTCCATTATTTTTGTCCCTAAAATTCCCCATTGTTTTTCGCAAAAATCAGTTATTTTTTCAAAATTCCCTTTTCTATCCCCAAAATTTCCTAATATCTCCCTAAATCTCACATTTTTTCTTCCCAAAATTCCCATAATTTTCTTTTCCCAAAATTCTCATTTTTCTTTCCCCAAAATTCCCATTTTCCTCTCCCTAAAATTCCCATTTTACTCCTAGAAAATCCATTTTTTTTCTCCAAAATTCCCATCTTTTCTCCAAAACCCTGCCAGTGTTCCCAGTCATTTCCCTCAAATTCCGTTTCCTCAAATCTGACTCTCTCCTTCCCCAATATTTTCGCCGTTTTCTCCCACATTTTTTCAGAGTTTATTTTCTCCTAAAATTTCTCCCTTTGTTTCTTTCTAAAGGCTCCCTAGGTCCAAAACTCCCCATTATTTTGGGCGAAATCTCCCATTTTTGGGTCATTTCAAAGTTTTCTCCCTTTTCGTTTCTCGCCCCTCCCCACCTGACTCTCTCTCCCTCATTTACCCTCGTTTCCCAGGGTGGGTCGTCACGTGCTTTTCTCGTTTCGCTCCCCACCCCTGACTCTCTCTCCTGCCCCCCATTTTTGCGCTCATTTCTCCCCATTTTGGGTTATTTTCTCTTAATTTTCTCCCTCTGTTTTTCCAGGTCATTTTTGGGTGCCGTTTTTTCCCCATTTTTGGGTCTTTTCCCCAGATTTTTCCCCCTGCTCGTTTTCGCCCCTCCCCCACCCTGTCTCCCTCGTCCTTCATTTTTGGGTCCATTTCCCCCAGGATTTTTTCCCTTTTTCCCCGTTTTTCCCCGCCCTCCCCCACCTGACTCTCTCCCTCCCCCATTTTTGGGTCGTTTTTCCCCATTTTTGGGTCGTTTCCCCCAGGGATTTTTCCCTTTTACTTTCCCCCGTTTTTCCCCCGCCCTCCCCACCCTGACTCTCTCCCTCCCCCATTTTTTGGGTCGTTTCCCCATTTTTGGGTCGTTTCCCCCAAGATTTTTCCTTTTCCCCCGTTTTCCCCCGCCCCTCCCCGCTGACTGTCCCTCTCCCCTCCCCAGGACCTGCAGGCCTCCGCTGGTGGCCCGCCCTGTGGCTCGTGGCCTCCTCGGCCTGGGCCCAGGCGCTGGGGCAGCGATCCGAGCCGCGGTGGCGCGCCCTCCCCACTGCCCCTCCCCACCGCCAGCTGCGCACTCGCGCTCACGGCCATGGGGGGCTGGGGAGCCCTCCGTAAGTGAGGATTTTTGGGGGGTGGGAGGGATTTGCTGAGGGGATTGGGGGGGCTGGGGAATCGTCAGTGAGTGAGGATTTTGGGGGGTGGGGAGGGATTTGCTAGGGGAGCCTCCCGTGGTGAGGATTTTGGGGGATTTGGGAGATGGGGGAGGGATTCAGAGGGGATTGGGAGGTCCTGGTGAAATTTGCGGGGAGGGCTGGGAGAAATGGGGGAGGGGATTTGGGGGTGGAGTGAGGACCTTTGGGAGGGTGGGGGAGGGAGGATTTTTGGGTGGGGGAGGGGTTTGGGGGAAATAGAACAGGAAACTAGAGGCAAAGAGTGGGCTGCAGGGTTGGGGAATTTTTGGGGGACCTAGCGAGGGCAGGGTGGGGGAGGGGGCTTTGATGGGGGTACCGAGGAGGGAGGGGCAGATGGAGCTGTGGGGGGAGGGCTTTAATCCCATTTCCCCTCCCAGGCCTCGGATTCCTCAACCTGGTGCTCTGGGCGCGCTCCTGGTTGATCCTACAGGGAGGCAGCTGCAGCCCGGCCCGCCCCGACTCCGCCCCGCCCACGTCGACCCCTTCCCCTCCCGGCGCAGGGTCCTTCCTTGTCTTTAGCCAAAGCTTGGAGGCGGGGCTGAGAAACTCAGTTGGGGAGGGGAGCTTTGTGCCCGCTGAGCTTGGGCGGGAGGGGCGGGCGGTTAGGTTGAGTTGAGCTTGACCTCGCCAGGTCCTTGGTTGGTTTGGGGGTTGAGCTTTGGGTGACCTTGACCTCACCTGAGCTCAGGGTGGGCGTGGCCTTGACCTTGGCTTGGTCAGTCTTGGCTTTGTTGGCCATTGGTCAGCTCTTCAGTTGGCCGTTAGCTGACCTTTGACCTCATCATGACCTCGGGTTGGAGTTGAGCTGATTGGTTGAGTTTGACCTTTGGGTGATCATTGGTTAGTTTGGGGTTGACCTTTGGGTGACCTTGACCCTCACCTGAGCTTGGGTGAGGTGGCCTTGACTTTGGGTTGGTCTTGACCGTTGGTTGGTCGCGACCTTGACTGCACTCGACCATTGGTCTGTCTTAGTTGATCATTGGGGTGACCTTGACCTTGGGTTGGGTTGGTCTTAACTTGACCTTGGAGTGGTCTCGGCCATTGATTGGGTGATCTTGACCTTGTTGACCATTGGTTGCTCTTCCCTTGACCATTGGGTGACTCTTGGATTGGTCTTGGCCTTTGGTTGGTCGGTCTTGATTTCGTTGATCGCTGATCAGTCTTCAGTTGACCGTTGGGTGATCTTGACCTTGTGTTGGGCTGGCCTTGGGTTGGAGTTGACCATTGGTTGGTTGAGCTTGACCTCAATAATCATTGGTTGGTTTGGGGTCGATCCTTGACCTCGCCCGAGCTTGGGTGGGCGTGGTCTTGACCTTGGGTTGGTCTTGACTTTGGGTTGGTCTTGACTTTGGGTTGGTCTTGACTTCGGGTTGGTCAGCCTTGACTTCGTTGACCATTGGTCGCTCTTCACTTGACCCATTGGGTGACCTTGAACGTGATTTGGGTTGAACTTCACTTGACCTTGGAGTGGTCAACCATGGTTTGGTCAATCTTGACCTTATTGATCATTGATTGCTCTTCTCTTGACCATTGGGTGACTCTTGGATTGGTCTTGACCGTTGGTTGGTCGGTCTTGACATCGTTGACCATTGCTCGGTTTCCAGTTGACCGTTGGGTGACCTTTGACCTTGGTTTTGGTTGGTTTCAACTTGATCTTGGACTGATCTTGATGTTGGGGTGATCAGCGTTGACGTCTTTGGGCCATTGGTTGGTTTTCAGTTGACAGTTGGGCGACTCTTGGACTGGTCTTGACCATTGGTTGGTCAATCTTGACTTTGTTGACCATTGGTTCATCTCCACTTGACTGTCATGTGACCTTTGACCTTGGCTTGACCTTGGGCTGGGTTGACCATTGGTTGGTTGACCTTGACCTCACTGACCATTGGTTGGTCCCACTTGGGCTGACCATGGGATTGGTCTTGACTTTGACCAAGGGTTGTCCAGTCTCGACGCGCGTTGGTCGTTGGGTTGGTTTGGACTTTGCTGACCAAGAGTTGGGTTGACTTTGAGTTCGGTTGAGTTGGGTTGACCTTCAATTTGATTGACTTTGGGTTGGGTTGACCTTGAGTTGGATTCACCTTGGGTTGACTTGGATTGGGTTGGCCTTGCTGACGTTGGGTTGAGTTCAGCTTTGGTTGATTTTTGGGTTGGGTTGACCTTGAGTTTGTTTGACCTTAGTTGAGTTGGGTTGACCTTGATTGACTTCAGGTTGGGTCGGGTTGTTCTTTTCTTGGGTTTGGTTGACTTTGAATTTGGGTTGGGTTTGGTTGACCTTGGATTGGGTTGGGTTGACCTTGAGCTTTGATTGGTTGACCTTGGGTTGAGTTGACTTTGAGTTGGGTTGGGTTGGGTTTGCTTAACTTTGAGTTGAGTTGGGTTGATCTTGGGTTGGGTTTGGTTGACTTTGAGTTGGGTTGGGTTGGGTTGGGTTGACTTTGGTTGACTTTGAGTTGGGTTGGATTGACCTTGGGTTTGGTTTGGTTGACTTTGAGTTGGGTTCGGTTGACTTGAGTTGACTTTGAGTTGGGTTGGGTTGGGTTGAGTCGGGTTAGTTTTGGTTGACCTTGAGTTTGGTTGACCTTGGGTGTGGTTGGGTTGGGTTGGGTTGACTTTGGTTGACTTTGAGTTGGGTTGGGTTGGGTTGAGTTGGGTTGGTTTTAATTGACCTTGGGTTGGGTTGGGTTGGGTTGGGTTGACCTTGGGTTGGGTTGAGTTGACTTCGAGTTGGGTTGGGTTGACTTCAGTTGACTTTGAGTTGAGTTGGGTTGGGTTGACGTTGAGTTGGGTTGGTTTTGGTTGACCCTGAGTTTGGTTGACCTTGGATGTGGTTGGGTTGAGTTGAGGTTGACTTTGAGTTGGGTTGGGTTGGGTTGGGTTGAGTTAGGTTGGTTTTAGTTGACCTTGGGTTGGGTTGGGTTCAGGTTAACGTTGGGTTGGGCTGACTTTGAGTTGGGTTGGGTTGACTTGAGTTGACTTTGGAGTTGGGTTGGGTTGGGTTGAGTCGGGTTGGTTTGGTTGACCTTGGATTGGGTTGGATTTGACTTTGGGTTGGGTTGGGTTGACCTTGGGTTGGGTTGACCTTGGGTTGACTTGAGTTGACTTTGAGTTGGGTTGGGTTGGAGTCAAGGTTGGTTTTGGTTGACCTTGAGTTTGGTTGACCTTGGGTGTGTGGTTGGGTTGAGTTGACTTTGGTTGACTTTGAGTTGGGTTGGAGTTGGGTTGGTTTTGATTGACCTTGGATTGGATTAGGTTGACCTTGGGTTGGGTTGGGTTGGATTGACCTTGGGGTTGGGTTGACTTGAGTTGACTTTAGGTTGGGTTGGGTTGAGTTGGGTTGGTTTTGGATTTGATCTTGAGTTTGGTTGACCTTGGATTGGGTTGGGTTGAGTTGAGTTGACTTTGGTTGACGTTAGAGTTGGGTTGGGTTTAGGTTAGGTTGGGTTGGGTTGAGGTTGATCTTGAGTTTTGCCTCTGACCTTGGGTGACCTTCCCTTGACCCCCTTGCTGGGTTCCCGGCCCCGATCGGCCCCTCCCCACTCCCCCATTGGCCCCTCCCCACTCCCCCATTGGCCCCGCCCCACCTCGGGCGTGGCCACGCACTCCGGGCCCCTCCCCGCTCCATAGAGCGCCTCAATAAAGCGGAATCTGGGAAAAACGCCCCAAAAATGGCCGCCAGAACAGCCCCTCCCCACCCGGGGGACCCTTGGAGGACATTAGGGGGAGGGACATCATCATGGGGGAGGGGCACACCAGAGGCCGCGTTTGCTCGGTTTGTTGTTTATTATTGTCACCGGCCCGACACGTCCTCCTCCGTCCACCGCCCTTGGTGGCACCTTGAGTGGCACCTTGGTAGCTAATTGCTGGCACCATGAGTGGCACCTTGGTGGCCAAATGTGGCCCAAATGTGGCCCTTGGTGGCACCTGTAGTGTACTTGGTGGCACCTTTGGTGGCACAGTCACCACCTCCCCCACCCCTACTGGCCCCGCTCTGTGTCCCCGAGTGTGTCCCGGGTGTCCCCAATGTCCCCAATGTGTCCCCAAGGTGTCCCCAATGTCCCCAATGTGTCCCCAAGGTGTCCCCAGGGTGTTCCGATGATCTCAGGCTGTCCCCAAGGTGTGCCCAAGGTGTCCCAAAGGTGTCCCCAATGTCCCCCAAGGTGTCCTCAAGGTGTCCCCCACAATGTCCCCAAGGTGTCCCCAAGGTGTCCAAGGTGTCCCCACGGTGTCCCCATGATCTCATACTGTCCCCACGGTGTCCCCAAAGGTGTACCCAAGGTGTCCCAATGTCCCCAAGGTGTCCCCAAAATGTCTCCATGTCCCCAAGGTGTCCCCCAATGTGTCCCCCACAATGTCTCCAAGGTGTCCCCATGTCCCCACAATGTCCCCAAGGTGTCCCCAGTGTCCACGTGTCCCCAAGGTGTCCCCACAATGTCCCCAAGGTGTCCTCCCAATGTCCCCAAAGGGTGTCCCCAAAGGGTCCCCAAGGTGTCCCAATGTCTCCAATGTGTCTCCACAATGTCCCCACGGTGTCCCCGGTGTCATCCCCAATGTCCCCATCCCCTGTGTGTCCCCACAGTGTCATCCAAGCTGTCCCCATGTCCCCAAGGTGTCCCTCAGGGTGTCCCAATGTCCCCAAAGGTGTCCCAATGTCCCCAGGTGTCCCCAATGTACCCAGGTGTCCCCAATGTCCCCAAAGGTGTCCCCAATGTCCCACAAGGTGTCCCTCAAGGTGTCCCCACAATGTCCCCAAGGGTGTACCCAAGGTGTCCCCACTGTCCCCATGTCCCCAAGGTGTCCCCAAGGTGTCCCCAAGGTGTCCCCAGTGTCCCCAATGTCCCCAGTTGCTGTCCATGGTGATGTCCCTGGATCCAGGGCACGACCAAGCACACCTTGAGTGTGTGACCCTGCTGTGACCCCACAGTGTCCCCATCCCGTGTCCCCAAGGTGTCCCCAAGGTGTCCCCAAGGTGTCCCCATGATCTCAGGCTGTCCCCAAGGTGTCCCCAAGGTGTCCCCAAGGTGTCCCCAATGTCCCTAGTTGCTGTCCATGGTGTCCTGGATCCAGGGCACGAACCGACACACCTTGGTGTACACCCCCGGGTGTCCGGGCAGGGCGCAGGTCTGGAGCCCCCAGGACACGATGCCCTGCAGGGTCCCGTTGCACGAGAGGGGACCCCCGGAGTCACCCCTAGGGGGACACAAGGGTCAGGGGGGTCATTCAGGGGTCACTCAGGGGTCACTCAGGGGAGTCAGGGGGGTCACTCAGGGGTCACTCTGGAGCCCCCAGGACACGATGCCCTGGAGGGTCCCGTTGTACGAGAGGGGACCCCCGGAGTCACCCTGGGGATGGACAGGGGTCAGGGGGTCACCCAGGGGTCACTGGGGTCACTCAGGGGTCACTCAGGGGTCAGGGGGTCACTAGGGGTCATTCAGGGGTCACTCTGGAGCCCCCAGGACACGATGCCCTGGAGGGTCCCGTTGCAGGACAGGGGACCCCCCGAGTCACCCTGGGGGACACAAGGGTCAGGGGTCATTCAGGGGTCACTAGGGTCACTCAGGGGGTCACTCGAGGGTCACTCAGGGGTCAGGGGGTCACTCAGGGGGTCACTCAGGGGTCACTGGGGTCACTCAAGGGTCACTCAGGGGTCACTCAGGGGTCACTCTGCAGCCCCCAGGGACACGATGCCCTGCAGGGTCCCGTTGCAGGATTAGGGGACTGAGTCACCCTGGGGATGGACACAGGGTCACTCAGGGGTCAGGGGGGTCACTCAGGGGTCAATCGGGTCAGGGGGCCACTCAAGGGTCACTCAGGGGTCAGGGGGTCACTCAGGGGTCACTCAAGGGTCAGGAGGTCACTCAGGGTCACTCAAGGGTCACTCAGGGGTCACTCGGGTCACTCTGGGGACGGACAGGGGACAGAGGGGAAAAAATCGGATTTGAGGATTTTGGGGAGAATTTTGGGGGTCCTGGGGCTGATTTTGGGGCAAACTTGGGGTGGATTTTGGGGCGAATTTTGGGATTAATCTGAGGCTGATTTTGGGGTGGATTTTGAGGGTCCTGGGGCTGATTTTAGGGTGGATTTGGGGCAAATCTGGGGCGAATTTGGGGCAGATTTGGGCAGATTTTGGGCAGATTTGGGGTGGATTTTAGGCCGATTTTGAGGCAGATTTTGAGCAGATTTGGGGCGGATTTAGAGCTGGTTAAGAGCAGATTTTGAGGCAGATTTTGGGGGCACACTTTTGGCCGGATTTTGGTCAGATTTGGAGGCAGATTTGGGTCAGATTTGGAGCCGATTTGGGCGGATCTTGAGGCAGATTTTTGGGCAGATTTTGGGGCAGATTTTGGGGCACACTTTGGGGCGGATTTTGGACATAATTTGGGCAGATTTGGGGCAGATTTTGGGCCGATTTTGAGGCAGATTTTGAGCAGATTTGGAGCCGATTTTGGGCAGATATGGGTCAGATTTGGGCGGATTCTGGGCTGATTTTGGGGAGATTTGGGGCAGATTTGGGGCAGATTTTGGGCAGATTTTGGGCAGATTTGAGGCAGATTTTGTGCAGATTTTGAGGCAGATTTGGGGCAGATTTTGGGGCAGATTTTTGGGGCAGATTTTGTGCAGATTTTGTGCAGATTTGGGGCAGATTTTGTGCAGATTTGGGAGGGCAGATTTTGGGGGCAGATTTTGTGCAGATTTTGTGCAGATTTAGCAGATTTTGTGGCAAACTTTAGGGGCGGATTTTGGACATATTTTGGGCAGATTTGGGGCAGATTTTGGGCCGATTTTAGGGAGGCAGATTTTGAGCAGATTTGGAGCGGATTTAGGGCAGATTTGGGGCAGATTTTGAGGCAGATTTTGGGCAGATATGGGTCAGATTTGGGCCGGATTCTGGGCTGATTTTAGGGGAGATTTAGGGCAGATTTCACGGCAGATTTTAGAGGCAGATTTGAGGCAGATTTTGGGGCAGATTTAAGTCAGATTTTGTGCAGATTTGGGGCGGATTTTGGGCTGATTTTAGGGCGGATTTTCACTTAGATTTGGGGGCCAATTTTGTGCAGATTTTTTTGCAGATTTGGGGCCGATTCTGGGCAGATTTTGGGCCGATTTGGGGCAGATTTGGGGCAGATTTTGGGCGGACTTTTTGCAGATTTTTTTTCAGATTTGGGGCCGATTTTGGGCCGATTTGGGCCGATTTTCAGGAGCCCGATCTGCGGCGTGAGCTGGGGCTGACCCTGGCAGGAGTCGACGCTAGCGTCGCTGGCGCCGGGCGCTGAGAGCATGCTGGGCGTGATGCACGCTCTGCAGTGTACCCTATGGCGACACGCTGACCTCCACAGCAGCTGCACGTAGAGGCGCATGAATCAGGCGGCTCGAGCGTCATCTGCGGGGTCACCGCTGGAGGGTCACCGAGGGGTCACCGAGGGGTCAGCTGGGCATGGGACACCCCAGGACCGTCCTGGGGTGGTCAGGGAGCTACTCAGGGGTTACTCAGTGGATTTACTCATGGGTTACAAGGGGTTAAGAGGGGTCACTGAGGGGTCACTGAGGGGTCACTGAGGGTCACTGAGGGTCAGCGGGGGTGGGGACACCCCAGGACCGTCCCTGGAGGGTCTGGGAGCTACTCAGGGGTTACTCAGGGGTTACTCAGAGGTTACTCAGCGGTTACTCAGAGGTTGCTCTAGGGGTTACAAAGGGGTTAGAGAGGGGTCACTGAGGGGGTCACTGAGGGGGTCACTGAGGAGTCAGCGGGCGGGGGACACCCCAGGACCATCCTGGGGTAGTCTGGGAAGCTACTCAGGGGGCTACTCATGTGGGTTACTCATGAGGTTACTCTATGAGTTACTCCAGGGGGTTAAAAGGAGTCAGTGAGGGCTCAGCAGGGGCAGGGGACACCCCCAGGACTGTCCTGGAGTGGTCGAGGGAGCTACTCGAGGGGTTATCATTAGATGGGTTACTCAGGGGTTACTCGTGGATTACTCATGGGTTACAAAGAGGGTTAAGAGGGGGTCATTGAGGGGGTCACTGAGGGGTGCAGGGACACCCCAGGACTGTCCTAGAGGTGGTCTGGGAGCTACTCTGGAGTTTCTCATGGGTTACTCATGGGTTACTCAGAGGTTACTCAGGGGTTACAAGAGGGTTAAGAGGGTCACTGAGGGGTGGGGACACCCCGGACCGTCCTGGAGTGGTCAGAAGGCTACTCAGGGGTTACTCAGGAGGCTTACTCAGAGGGTTTACTCAGGGGGTTACAAAGGGGGTTAAGAGGGGTCACTGAGGGGGTCACTGAGGGGGTCACTGAGGGGTCAGCAGGGGCAGGGGACACCCCAGGACCCGTCCTGGAAGCAGGCAGGTCTGGGGGCTACTCAGGGGTTACTCGTGGGTTACTCAGGGGTTACTCAGGGGTTACAAAGGGGTTAAAAGGGGTCACTGAGGGCTCAGCAGGGGCGGGGACACCCCCAGGATTGTCCTGGAGGCGGTCAGAGAGCTACTCGAGTTACTCCGGGGTTACTCAGAGAGGTTACTCAGGGGTTACTCAGAAGGCTACTCTCAGGAGGGATTACAAAGGGGGTTAAGAGGGTCACTGAGGAGTCAGCAGAGGGCAGGACACCCCCAAGGATGGCCCTGGAGGCGGTCAGGAGCTACTCAGGGGGTTACTCGTGGAGTTACTCAGGGGTTTACTCGCTAGATTACTCATGGGTTACAAGAGGTTAAGAGGGTCGCTGAGGGGTCAGCAGGGGTGGGGACACCCCCAGGACCGTCCTGGGATGGTCTGGGGGGGCTACTCAGAAGCGTTACTCAGGCGTTAATCGAGCGTTACTCAGAGAGGTTACTCAGGGGTTACAAGGGGTTAAGAGGGGTCGCTGAAGGGTCACTGAGGGGTCACCGAGGGTCACTGAGGGGTCAGCAGGCGGGGACACCCCAAGGACTGTCCTAAGGCGGTCTGGGGAGCTACTCAGAGGTTACTCATGGGTTACTCAGAGAGGGTTGCTCAGGGGTTACAAAGGGGGTTAAGAGGGGTCACTGAGGGGTCACTGAGGGGTGGGGACACCCCAGGACCGTCCTGGAGTGGTCTAAGGAGCTACTCAGGGGTTACTCAGGGGGTTACTCAGAGGGTTGCTCAGGGGTTACAAAGGGGGTTAGAGGGGTCACTGAGGGGGTCACTGAGGGGGTCACTGAGGGGGTCAGTGGGGCAGGGGGACACCCCAGGACTGTCCTGGGAGGTGGTCCAGAGAGCTACTGCGGGGGTTACTCATGGGTTACTCAGGGGTTACTCCTGGGTTACAAGGGGTTAAGAGGAGTCGCTGAGGGGTCAGCAGGGGTGGGGACACCCCCAGGACACAGTCCTGGGAGGGTAGTCTGAGGGGGCTACTCAGGCGTTACTCAGAGGCGTTACTCGAGGCGTTACTCAGAGGTTACTCAGGGGGTTTACAAAGGGGGTTAAGAGGGTCGCTGGAGAGGGGTCACTGAGGGGTCACTAGAGGGTCAGCAGTAGAGGACACCCCAGGACCGTCCTGGAGTGAGTCAGGGAGCTACGCGGGGTTACTCAGGGGGTTACTCAGGGGTTACTCAGGGGTTACAAGGGGTTAAAAGAGGGTCACTGAGGGGTCACTGAGGCAGGGACACCCAAGGACAGCGTCCTGGGTGGTCAGGGAGCTACTCTGAGGGGGTTACTCGTGGGTTACTCAGGGGGTTACAAAGGGTTAAAAGAAGTCAGTGAGGAGCTCAGCGAGAGGCGGGGGACACCCCAGGACCATCCTGGGAGCGGTCAGGGGACTACTCAGGGGTTTCCACTCAGGGGGTTACTCCTGGGTTACAAGAGTCACTGAGGGGTCACTGAGGGGTCACTGAGGTCAGTGGGGTGAGGGACCTCCCCTAGGACCCGTCCTAGGGGTGGTCAGGGAGCTACTCAGGGGTTACTCAGTTACTCGGGGGTTCGCGGGTTTTACTCAAAAGGTTACACGTTTTTTCCTCTCGTTTGCCCATGCCCATTTCCGTTTTCCCCGTTTTTACCCGTTTTTTACCCGTTTTTCCCCGTTTTCCACCTGTTTTTCCCGGTTTTTCCCCGTTTTTCACCCCGTTTTTCCCCGGTTTTCCCCGTTTTTCCCTCCATTTTCCCGTTTTTTCCCCGTTTTTCCCCGTTTTCCCCGTTTTCCCGGTTTTCCCCGGTTTTCCCGTTTTCCACGTTTTCCCCGTTTTCCCCGTTTTCCCCGTTTTCCCCGGTTTCCCCGGTTTTCCCGTTTTTTTCCACCCGTTTTTCCCCGTTTTTCCCCGTTTTTTTCTCCCGTTTTCCCGTTTTCTCCGTTTTTCCCCGTTTTTTCTTCCTGTATTTTTCCGTTTTTTCCCCGTTTTCCCCGTTTTCCCCGTTTTCCTTTTTCCGTTTTCCCCACTTTTCCCGTTTTTCCCCGTTTTCCACCCGTTTTCCGTTTTCCCGTTTTCCCCGGTTTTCCCTTTTCCCCCGTTCGTTTTCCCCTCGTTTTTCCCTCGTTTTCCGTTTTCCCCCGTTTTCCGTTTTTCCCCGTTTTCCCCGTTTTTTCCGTTTTCCCGTTTTCCCCGTTTTCCGTTTTCCCCGTTTTCCCCGTTTTCGTTTTCCGTTTCCCCGTTTCCCCGTTTTTCCCCTTTCCGTTCGTTTCCGTTTTTCCCTCCGTTTTCCGTTTTCCCCATATTTTCCCACGTTTTTCCGTTTTCCCCGTTTTCTCCGTTTTCCCCGTTTCCCCGTTTTTCCGTTTCCGTTTTCGTTTTTCGTTTTCCGTTTTCCCCGTTTTCCCGTTTTCCCTTCGTTTTCCGTTTTTCACGTTTGTTTCTCCCCGTTTTCCCATTTTCATTTTTTCCGTTTTCCGTTTTCCACCGTCTTTTCCGTTTTTCCCCTTCCGTTTTCCGTTTTCCCCATTTTTTCCCCACCGCGTTTTCCCCGTTTTCCGTCCGTTTTTCCCGTTTTCCCCGTTTCCCGTTTCCATTTTTCCGTTTTCCGTTTGTCCCCACGTTTTCCGTTTTCGTTTTTCCCGTTTTCCATTTCTCCCACGTTTTTCCCCATTTTCCGTTTCCCGTTTCCGTTTTCCCCGGTTTTCTCTCCGTTTTCCGTTTTCCCCGTTTTTCCCTTCGTTTTTCCCCGTTTTCCCCGTTTTTCCCCGTTTTTCCCGTTTTTCCACGTTTTTCCCCGTTTTCCATTTTTTTCCCACGTTTTCCGTTTTCCACGTTTTCCGTTTTCCGTTTATTTTCGTTTCCATTTTCCGTTCCACGTTTTATCCGTTCGTCGTCCGTTTTTCACGTTTTCCGTTTCCGTTTTCCGTTTCCGTTTCCGTTTCCACGTTTCTCGTTTTCCGTTTTCCGTTTTCCATTTTCCGTTTTCCATTTTCCGTTTTCCGTTTTCCGGTTTTCCTCCCGGGTGTGGCTCGTGATCCTCGGTCCGGTCCGTGTGCGCGTCGGCCGTCGTCCTTGGCCGGTGCCTGGAGACCTGCGTCGCATTTCGATGCGATCGCATTCCGGGACTGTCTGAGGGACGGTCGACATTCAGGTCATTTCGCTGCGATGGCTGGGTCAGATGATCCGTGGTCCACTGATAAAGGTCGATGGTCCGATGTTGATGGCTCGCGGGTTGTCAGGGTCCATCCGTGGGGGCACAGACACAGGGTGTCCATAAGGGTTTCACTCCCTAAGTGACAGTGCCGAACTGATCGCGACGCTGATCAGTCGCTCAGCGCGTGTCCGGGGTCCACCTGTCCCTGTATCCTGTGATGTGTCCCCCAGGGTGTGTCCCCTGTCCCCAGGGTGTGTCCCTTGTCCCCAGGGATGTCCCCCAATGTCCCCAATGTCCCTGCAATGTCACCTCCTGTTGCAGTCGTGACTGTCAGCACCTCTGCATGGCACGCAGGGTGTGTCCCCATGTCCCCAATGTCCCCAGGGTGTGTCCCCTGTCCCCAAGGTGTCCCCATTGTCACCTCCGGTTGCAGTGCGCGGCTGTCAGCACCCACTGCGCGCCGCACTTGTCCCCAGGGTGTGTCCCCATGTCCCCAGGGATGTCCCCATGTCCCCAGGGTGTGTCCCCATGTCCCCCAGGGTGTGTCCCCATGTCCCCAGTGTCCCCAGGGATGTCCCCTAATGTCCCCAGGATGTCCCCAAGGTGTCCCCACTGTCACCTCCTGTTGCAGTGCTGTGCTGTCAGCACCCACTGCGGCCGCGAGCAGGGTGTGTGTCCCCTGTCCCCAATGTCCCAGGATGTCCCCATGTCCCCAATGTCCCCAGGGATGTCCCCAATGTCCCCACTGTCACCTCCGTTGCAGTGCGCCATGGGTCAGCACCACTGCGGCCACAGCAGGGTGTGTCCCCAATGTCCCGTGAATGCAGTAATAC